>JBBPJS010000411.1:0-17155 GCA_038088835.1 Singerocomus rubriflavus
CTCCCAACATCAAGCACCCCTATTCTTTTTAACTCTATATGCAGAAAGTACGGACGCACTGTTGCCGCCCTGCTTGCACACCTCACCGCGTCACGTACCATCGCGCGGTCAAACCTGTGGGCACTACGTCACGTTCTTGTCCTTGGCTTTTACGCGAACGAATTCCTCTGTGTGGAGGACATACGAGATGGCCAAATGAGGTTTGACCTTACAAGGAACCATCTCAAGGATGTCGTGGAGAGGGTCAAATCACTGACGACTTATCTCCTTGGTCGTGTGGAGGATGGTATACATGCTAAAGTTGTGAACGTGCTCATGAGTAAGGATGGCGCAGTCGCCGTCAAAGATGAGAGCATAGCATCGTTTGTCATTGCGGTCGCTCGTCGTGCCAGAGAGAGGGACAGTGTGAGGGATACGGCAGTGCTTGGCATCGTGCTGCAGCACTTGTTCAGTGATGCTACGAAGGACGACGCTGATCTGTGGTTGGCGCTCGCGAGAAGGTTGGAAAAGACCGGTCAGTTTATGTCTTTGCTTGCATCTCAGGTTCTTTACTTGCTGATATCTCTTCTATAATTTAGCTCCCCAAACAGCCATCACTATATTAGCATCTATTACCACATATGCACCGGAACCTCCACGACTCGATCGCTATCGCAACGAATTAGCTGCTGCACTCATTGGCATTCGTCCTGTCGCAGCATCTACTACGGGTCTCATCACACTTCGGTTATTAGCCGCTACGGCGCCGGACCCCAACAGCGACGTTGTCTTCCTCCCACAGCAGCGCGCTGTGAATGTTATGAGGGTGTATCAAGCATGGGTTGCTGCAGACGAAGACGATGAAGACGGTGTCGATGAGGATGTGGAGAGTGCCATGACCTTGATTTTCGTCCATCTTGCTCCGATCTTGCAAAATGTTCCTGGGTCACACTGGGATTTTATCTGGGATGTGATTGAGAATAACTTGGAGGTGTGTCGTGTTCTCTTCGAGCAGTGATTACGTGTTTTGATATTAAGTAGAACTGCTCCCTGGAAGACAATGCAACGTTGACGACCCTTGGAAGGACATTGAGATTGGTAATTGTCATCGGCGACCTGGCGCTGACGAACAAGTCTCTTCGTGCAAATTGGGATGAGAGGAAAGCAACGGTGTTAGGCCTTATTAGGGACGTGGTCGCGGTCAACGCGGGTCAGTGATTGGTTCATATCTCTGTGTAATCCAAGGATTAACAGTGTCTAGTCACCGTGCCATACTCTGAACCTCGCACGTTATGTCGAGAGCTGGCCTTGTCTGTCATCCAAAACATGCCATCTACCATGATGAGCGAAAAGACTTTACCAAGTGTAAGGGCACATGCCTTTCCATTTCTGTCTGTGTTGACAAAAACATTGTAGATGTGTCACTTGTTGGGTGACCAGTCTGAGGAAGTCCAGCGAATGGGCTACCATTTGCTTCGCAATGCCTCTCAAAAGCGAACAGAATACTATGTAATCGAGGCAGGTGTCGACACTGAGGATGTGGTAAAGCCAGAGTTACCTCCTGAGCTCCTCGACATATTACAACAGAGCCCTAGCTTGGGAGAGATGCTTGACCCAAACGAACAGTCAATTCCTCGCAACAAGGAAGTGTCAGGATATCTACTCGCGTGGATGATCACATTTGATCTGTTCATTGATGCAGTGCGTATCTATCGTAGCAACACTGCAAGTATACAATTCTGACCTCTAAAGTAGTCCATGAAAGTTCGTTCGGGTTATTTCAACCACATGCGGAGCCTCGAGATTATTCCACAGCACTTCATACCGAATATCTTTGACATTCTTGGCTTATTTAGTGGCGGAAAGCAGGTATTCAAATTGGACGTGTGGGGCGTTGACGAATTTCACCTGGAGAGTGGGTCTATCTTCATATTATTTGAACTGGTGCTCATCCTTCTGGACAGCTTTCGAACCAGAAAGCCAACTAAGCTTACAATTGTTGGCCGCCCACCTTTACCATCGAGCTCTCCTCACCGTCCCCGCCTTGATCCGCTCATGGATTTCAGACTGTACTGACAGACAGCTTTTTACACGTGTCGTCGATTACACGTCATCATACTTCTCGCCCGGTATCATCAAGGCTGAACTGGCTCAGGTTCGACAGCCAGATGCCTCATCTGAACTCTCAACGACAGAGAATTTAACTGTCAAGGTTTCATCCACTTCTGGCGAAGTGACGGCGTCCTACATGGTCGACGAGCAGGCTCTGGAGCTTTCCATTCGGATGCCGAGTGACTGGCCATTACATAGGCTCGAAGTAAGGGACACCAAGATGGTGGGTGTCTCTGAGGACAAGTGGAGAGCATGGATACTCGGCGTACAGCAAGTCGTATGGCAGCAGGTAGGATGGACACTGCAGTGAGGACCGTGACATGACTCATTCCCGAAAGAATGGCCGTGTCGTCGATGGCCTGACATTGTTCACGAAGAATGTGGCCCTCCACTTCTCCGGACAAGTGGAGTGTGCGATATGCTATTCGTATGCTTTGCTCATCTCCCATGCTCATTGCCGTTGCTTACGTCTGTTCTTGCAGTATCATTAGCGTGATGGACGCGAGCTTACCCCAGAAACCGTGTAAGACTTGCAAGAACCGATTCCACGCTAGCTGTCTGTACAAGGCAAGTCCATTTTGCACTTCGTCTCTGCTCCGAGGCCTTGACCACATGTGATGTAAACAGTGGTTTAAAACGAGTCATTCATCGAGCTGTCCGCTGTGTCGGTCGGACATCCTGTAGGCGGCATCTGAGATATCGTGGGTAGTATGGACCGTACGAGTGTCTGTTCTCACGCCAGCTTGGTAAGCCTGATGGTCTGGTACCCAATCGTATGTAGCGCTACAATCAAAAATTCGGTGTGTATTCATTTAGCGTCATTGACATAACCTGTTCCTTCCAAGATGGAAAGGCCATTATTACGGATAGACTGAGAACTTTGATGAGTGGAGATGCCACGTCAACATGTCAGCTCGGGGTGCAATTCAAAATGCGCTCGAGTTCAATGGAAGCCGTCACTCTAGATGTTCGATAAGTGCAGGCGGCCTAGTGCGGAGAAACCGAATTCTGTGGACGACTTTTGGCGCGGAGTAGATCCATTGGTGGCCGTAAAGCCACCGTCATATACCCGTTCATGGCTTCCGACATGCAAGGATACTTATCATAGGTACGCTTCGCCAACTTTGCGCGGCAATATGAAACTGTTCACCTTTCAGTGAGAAGCCATTTCGTGTTATAACTCGCTCAAAAGAGTTGGCGGCTTGCGATTGAACATTGCGCCCAGTGTTTGCACTTGGTGTACAACAAACTTTGATTCGTCCGACGGCCGACCGTGACATTGCAACATGGATACGTATGGTGCAGATTGGCGCACATGTTGCAGGCCTGGCGTGTGGCCACTGTGACGCCGCCGACCTCATATCCAGTACATATCCATAGCATCACTACTTCTACCAGGTCTCATGTGTTGCGAAGTAACGTAAACCATGAAGCCAGCCTTGCTTTAATAGTTAACGTGGAGAGCGTAAGCCCTACGGTTCGGTACCCTCTACCTTTGACATCCAGTTGGTGTAGGATGGACGAAGCCAGGTCACTTCCCTATTCTTCCTGCCCTTATGACATGAGAGGCGACGTCAAGCTCAAGCCCGAAGAGGAAGAATTGTCGTGTGCTGAACGGGCTACGCTCGAGGGCATTGTCTGGCGGAAGATCGATGCATGGGTCCTCCCGTTATCCACTTGCTTCTTTTTGCTTGCTTTTTTGGTATGTCTGGATCCTGTTTTCAAGCTCTATATGCTCAAGTGCAGTGCAAAAAATGTGCCACAGGATAGATCTAACATCGCGAATGCGCGCGTGGCTGGCTTGCAAGAATCGCTAGGGATATCGAATTACCAAGTACGTTAAGCGCTCTGGATAATTCAGCTCCTGGCTCATCAATCTACAGTACACCGTGATTCTGACTGTGGCTTCTGTGTACGTCCGCGAATATTTGTGGGCTTCAGGAATTGGCTCATCTACCTTCAGTCCGTATATTATCATCGAGTTACCATATACTCTGCTCTTGAAGGTGAATCACATTGTCGCTGATAACGCAGCCTAGTCACATCTGAACATCGCAGTATGTGGGTCCTGACCTTATGTTCCCTGTTACAGTCGCACTCTGGGGTATCATTGCCGCCTCACAAGGTAAGTAGCTTTCACTTTCCATTCGATATCGGACATTGGCCCACAGGAATTGAAAACTAAAGGGTTCGTTAATAACTACGCTGGACTTCTGGCATGTCGATTCTTCCTCGGGTTGGCTGAAGGTTTGGATATTCTAGAGCGTCGTTGCCTCTATTCATCAGTGGACTAGGTGGTATTGTGCCTGGAATTATGGTCTATCTCTCCTGTTTCTACCCTCGGAAAAGGTTGCAAATACGGTATGTATCACGGCGCCGTAGTGATGCTTTATCTGAAACTCTTCCTAGTAATGCTATCTTCTTCGCGACAGCATCGCTATCTGGCGCGTTCTCTGGCTTGCTTGCAGCTGCTATTGACCACATAGATGGAAAGGGTGGTAAGCCAGGGTGGGCTTGGATATTCATTTTGGTACGTCAGGAGCGGGCTGATTTGGGGAATGATGCTTATCTCCCTTGACAGGAAGGCCTATTTACCTTTGTTTTCGGTGTGATCTCTTTTTTCCTTTTTCCGCGCTCTCCCGAAAGAGCGCGGTTTTTGACGGAGAAAGAACGCATGCATGCTATTTCCACTCTGAAACAGGCCGGTTCCGTGTCGGAGGACGACGAAAAGGACAAGTTTAGCTGGGCAGAGGTCGTCAAGGCGGTCAGGTCCCCGCACATTTGGTTCCTTGCTGTTGTCTTCTGCCTCAGTGGTAAAATACCCATGTAGCCTCATGACCTTTTTTGATTGATGATGCTCTCTTTTCAGGTGCGATCGTCGGTGGTGTGGCTAAGTGAGTACTTTTTTTTTTTTTTTTGAAGCTAACGTTCATGACAATAGCTTTGAACCGACGATTGTCGTCGGACTTGGATATGCAGGTAACCATGCCCAGCTCATGAGTGTACCCCCATTTGCGGTCAGCTTCGTTCGTACGTGTTTCAAAAACAAATTCTTCGGCGTTTATTCATGCCATACAAAAGTGTCAATTATCTCGGCCATCATATCAGACCGGTATCAATGTCGTGGATACACTGTATTGTTCTTTTCTCTTCTGCAAGTGATCGGTTTCATCATGTATTACGGTACGTCCAAGTCATCTAACCAGTTAAGGGTGATTGCCTGAAAACGATCCGGCCTCCTCAGTAAGCTCATCGAACCACGTCCGCTATGGATCCCTCTTCTTCTTTGTCTCGGGGGCATATGGTGTAGCGCCCCCATTGATGACATGGATAGTGAACAACAGTACACCATACGTCCGACGTGCAACCGCTTCGGCAATATCTATCACCATGACTCAAGTGGGCGGTATTCTTCCCTTTTGGCTCCTTGGATGGGTGTCTCCTGCCCCCAACTACACGTCGGCGACGATCGTGTTCATCGCCACGTCTGTCGGCATAATGGCATTCGCAACGATCAACTTGGTGTATCTATGGCGAGAAAACCGGCTGAAAGCAGAGAAGCGGGAGAGGATGAGGAAGGAAGACGAGCCAGAGGGTCTTGGAGATCGTAGTGCGTGGTTTGTATACAGCCTATAAGATGGTTGGTGTATGACCGTCCTGTGTGACGTGGGTCACTGTACTTATTGTCGATGAAATATGCGACTAAGCACAAATACTATGGATGTTGATGATAAAAAATATACGTCCCGCAGTACTTGTGACGCTAAAGAATATTGAATCGTGGCATCTCTCCTCGGTTTCCCCTGATATGCCATCACTTACCATACTGTACTGGATCAAACCTCTGGCCAGGAGGACGGGGAAACTGACCCTAATGTATGGGCCTTTCAACCAATTGGCAGGTTCCTACGCAATACATTACGGACTAAGTGACAGAAATCCGAAGACTGTCAATACGGCAGAATTTGCTCTCTCGCGTGTCCTACGATGGGACAGGGAGTGTAGCCGCAGAATGAGCTTCGTCTGATGGCTGTGCTATATGGTATCGGACAATGAAAAGTACCAAACCCAGTTTCGGCATTGTCCCGACAACTGAATATTCCAGACGAGCTCGTTCAACTTTGTAGTACTGGATTAGTTCCACGAAGTGAATACGCACAGTGGACATGCATAATGGAGTGAGGAGGTGCCGATACTGCATCGTACTGGAAAAATCCGAGACTTCTAGATTTCAAGCCCCGACTGATGGCCCAAGCACCTCCGGCCTTGGTTCAAGCCAGGTCTCCGAGAAATGTAGTGGGTGAAGAAGTACTTGCAATGAATGGCGGTTTATCGAGTTCACGGAGTTCCTACCTTTGCTTTCCGGGGAAATGGATGAACTGGAGGTCTCGTTGGTGACTTCCCCTTACTTCGGAGATTAGCAAACTGACAGACAGGACTGATCTTGGCATGCTCAACACACGGTGTAGGTCTCATGCCTTGGTACAAATAATATATAGCATGTTGAGTAATTGTACACATGACGTGGAACACCAAAAGTAGGTGGTCGATACGAGGACTTGGCACGGGATGTGCCTGTGCCTGCACTTGGGAATCGGGGTCAAGGTGGTCAACAGCTCGTTGCACCAACGAGGCCAGTTTCGTAGAAATGACTCTCGGCATTGCATCACACCGTACGTCATGTTGATACCTTATTCTCCGTGGAAGACCATGTGTTTTACCGGTTGTGTTCATATATCTCGTGTCGCTGCGACGCTCGCCAAGCGCGTTAGACGCATCGACGAGCCCTGAAGTGAGTTGGTATTCAGGTTACCTGAATTCCAGCAAGATTGCTCATCTTGATGTTTATTCATCTCCCAGAGAGTTCACCGTATCGGTCTGGTACCCTGACGTCGAGTGCACGCTGCGATATTACTATCTGCTCTCCTAGCATTTTACCATACTTACCGACACGTCGAAGCCATCTAACCAGATGAGATCGAGACGTTAATTGCCGTGACGCTTGGACAAGCAGACCGAAGCGCACCTGTCATGGACCCCTTTCCTTCTGCATTTCCGGGGGCATGTTGGGTGGTCCCTGCATTGAACACGTGGTGACGAACAATACTTGTGTACCACGTCAACGCCACTATACTTGGCCCTTGGCGCCTTCAAGTTGAATTGCTGCCTCCCGCCTACAACCACCGGTGACGATCACGTTGGTTGCCACGGCCGTGAGTATAACAATATCCTTAATGGAGAGTAGCTTGGCATATCCACGGCGAGCAAGTCGGCCAAAGGGGAGAGGGTGGCGAGGGTGGGAAATGAAGAAGAGCCAGAATTGCAGTGGGTGGTTGTAACATAACTCGTAGATGGTAAGTTCGTGCCTAATGTCCAGGGCAAGTTCATTGACGAAATGACGGTCACTAAAGACGTTGGTGGCTCACCTGGCAGAGTTCAGCTATACGATCACTACCTCAATTGCCCTAGCATCCAGGCGGCGAGCTAAATGCCTGTCGTCTGGTCTCCAAGTCAACTGTGAACCACCGCACTGCCATAGTAAGTCTAGTTCTGTATCCGAACTCTGAATACATCATCATGACAATGGACGTCCTCTTCTGCCAAGAACGGGCTATGTGCTGTGAGATGCCCAGAGTTAAAAGGATTTGGGGCAAGGGGGGCTCTTAATGCAGGTCGAGGAGTCTGCCCTCCTGGTCCCTGGTACGATCTCACGCGAGTGACCCTCAGCATCTCCTTGGTCTGGGAACACGTCAGACCTGCGACAGACCTGCAAAGGTACGAGTGCTGCCCCAAACGCGAGATGGACACGGCGTATGTTGACTTGGGAAAGACTCGCAAGTTGTGCGGCTTGCGCCACTGATCACGAGGCTCACGTACTGACTCATCTATGCTTGACCCTAGCCGTTGTATCGTCCCCCAAGATTCGTTCCAAGTGACATAAACGTACAACAGAACTCGTGTCCGTACAAGCTGCGCAGTCATCGATAGAAGGATCACGCACTTCTGCAGGCCGAATTGCGCGGAGCAAGTGGAGCGCACTGGTTTGCATTCCGTAAGGTCAACTCACCAGATCGCCAAATGCTATTTATACCCAGCAATGCGTATCGCACGGCCGGGCTGGTGGATATGATGCCAGTAACTCGGGGCCTCAATTCAGGGTTTCTAAACTATGCTCTGATGAATCCAATACAAAGAATTATCAGCCTGGGTGTTTGTCATGTTATTGTAGCAGAGATCGTGGTCCATTAACATGGTACGTGGGAAAGCCGTACCTTATAATGTATACTCATGACTTGATATGGGCGTAAAAAATAACGGGACATTCAACAAAGAATGGGTGGCAGTTCCTTATCGCAGGCAGTTCCGCACAGGTCGTCCAAACTGCCACCCAGATTTCACTCGGGCTCGTTAGGGCTGCCGAGTTAGCTCCCAAATACTTGTTTTGCTACCTCCGATCAGCTGATGACACAGCCATCTCTTAAATGATCAGTCGACACTTCGCAGTCTGGCGCTCCTCTGTCCGACACCCTCTGTACAATGAACGAACCCGGAGCATTGCACTCGTCCGCGTCACATGACACCAAGGGCGAATTGACGTATGTCGAGGATGATTTACTGCATGACGAACAGGCTGCACTGGAGCGCACCGTTTGGAGGAAGCTCGACACGTGGATCCTCCCATTATGCACCGGCTTCTTCTTACTTGCCCTCTTGGTATGTTTCCTGGTTCGCTTTTGTGTTTAGTATGCGAGATGCAAATGATGTATAGGACAGGACCAACATCGCGAATGCACGTGTCGCCGGCATGCAGAGATCACTCGGCATATCGAATTATCAGGTATGCTGTGTGCACTAGGTAAATTGGACTCTTGGCTCACCATTTCGTAGTACACCGTGGCGCTAACTGTAACTTATGCGTACGTACGCCAATAGTTGTGGTCCTCGCACATTGGTTCACAACGCACCAGTCCGTATATTGCTGTCGAGTTTCCGTCCACCCTGCTTCTGAAGGTAATCCAGAACGTCATGCACGGTACAGTCTCTCACTTATTTTGACATCACAGTACGTTGGTCCTGATCTTATGCTTCCCGCTATGGTCACTGTCTGGGGTGTGGTTGCCGCTATGCAAGGTGAGCAACTATTATTCGGTTCGATGTGGATATACTGACTCACAAGAATTGACTAAAGGGCTGGTCGATAACTATCCTGGGTTGCTTGCGTGTCGATTCCTCCTGGGGTTGCTTGAAGGTTTGGACGTTCCAGGTCTTCATTCTCTTCACTCATCAGCGAACAGGTGGTCTCTTTCCTGGAATTGTTCTCTATCTCTCCTGTTTCTATCCTCGGAAGAGGTTACAGATACGGTATGTCACTCAGTCACTCTCGTGACATGGTCCTTCACGTCCTTGCTAGCGTTGCGGTTTTCTTCGCATCTACATCGTTGACGAGCGCTTTCTCTGGTTTGCTAGCTGCTGCTATCGACCACATCAGCCGAAAGACTGGTAGACCCGGGTGGGCTTGGATATTTATTTTGGTACATCAGCGTGACACTAACCAGGTCATGAAGTGATGCTCATTTGTCCTTTTGCAGGAAGGTGTCTTTACTTGTGTTTTTGGCATAGTCTCCTTTTTCCTCCTTCCTCGCTCGCCTGAAAAGGCACGCTTTTTGACAGAAAAAGAGCGGGCATATGTCATTTCTACATTGAAACATACCGGTTCCGTGTCCAACGAGGATGGCTTTAGCTGGACAGAAGTCATTAGGGCGGCCAAGTCCCCGCACTTGTGGTTCCTTGCTGCCGCTTTCTTCTTCAATGGTAATGTGTTTGTAAAATCTCATGACAGCCCGCGTTGATCATTAATGGCCTTGATAGGCACGATACTACTTGGTCTATCCTAGTGAGCTTGGTTTATAGACGCCTTGTTCTCACCGTTGACATTCGTCATGGCAGCTTCCAGCCGACGATCGTCGCTGGTCTTGGTTACTCGGGTAATCATGCACAACTCATGAGTGTACCTCCATCCGCAGTTGCTTTTGTCTGTATGTATTTCAGCGACTCTTTGGCGCTCATGCACCTCACATGAAAATAGTATCATTGACTTCGGCTATCCTATCGGACCGGTACCAATATCGCGGATACACAGTAATATTCTTTTCTGTTTTGGCGGTGATCGGTTTCAGCATGTTTTACGGTGAGCCGAAGCCATTCATGATGATTGTGTGATTAAAACCGCTGCCTCCAGCGAGCTCATCGAACCATGTGCGCTATGGATCACTCTTCCTCTCCTTCCCTGGAACAAACTGTACGGCGCCTGCGTTGATCACGTGGATGGCGAATAATAGTTCGCCACACACTCGACGTGCGACTGCTGTGGCGGTGTCATTCATCATGACCCAATCGGGTGGCATTCTTGCTACCTGGCTCCTTGGATCGCTGTCTCCCGCGCCAGGGTACAAGTCGGCGACGATCACATTCATTGCCATGTCTGCAGGTACGGTGGTGTTTGCAGTAGCGAATCTCGTGTACCTGTGGCGAGAAAATCGGATGAAAGCGGAGAAGCGGGAGAGAACGACCAGGGAAGAGGAGCCAGAGGGAGTTGGAGATCGTAGTGCGTGGTTTATATATAGCTTATAGATCGTTGGCCCGTCGACGTGCTTGATGTAGTATAATCGCTATGGTCTAATAATTATGCGACGAAAGCGAGAATCACCTTGATGCGCGATAACGCGTGCGACGCACATCATGGGTCGTGTCTCCTTGGTTTCCCAGATATGGCCTCGCTTAGGAACCTCTTTATCTCACTTCCTCGACAATTCCCCACACAATATGGCGTGATTCCCATTGCTGTGGGCAACATCAGTATCATCGAAGCAAAGGGCGTGATGAGGCTACTGGTCTCGGTTCCTGGTGTGTCGCCAGAGCGGCGTTGATGTTCTTCTTGGTACACGTCAGTGCACGCGACGGGTTGGCTAGGGCCCAAGGATGACCAAGAGGTTCCTTGTGTCCGTTCGGAATGGACCCGGAACAGAGAGCAACCAACGACTGAGCTGGGAAAAACTCTCACCCGGTAGTACTTGGCGTGTGCGAGGTATGGAGACGCCTTTTTTGAGCTTGCAGCCCACTTTGCGTCTCTTATCGCGGGATATCGGACCAGAGGTCGAGGGATCGGTTGAGCGCACCGAGGTTAATCTCGAGCGCGCGTGTATGTGGATGGATAGACCGAGGATGCCCATTTAGATTGGCACCCATCAGCTGGCGTCCATCAAACGGTCGACCTGATGGGGTATGGCTATGCTGTGGCTACACATGATGGCGGCAAGGACACTCGGAACGCACACACCCACACTCACGCCTTTGGACGATAAGCAAATTCACCGTGCCAAATTACTCAGAGTATGCAGCACGGCTCCGCGCTTCATTTTCATCGCTGGGCTGGAATGGAAGTCGTTATCCAGATGACTCCCACACCCAAGACGTTCGTTTCATCCGAGTCTCTGCGGTGCACCGAAACAGGGCCTGTAACGTGTGCGCTTTGGAGAGCATGCCGTTGGGCTAGCTGATGCACACACAGCCGCCGTGTGCAGAAACGCCGTTGAGCTCGCACACATGGCACTTACGGCGTGTCCGTTCAGTCGCATGCTCGGCATATTTTTTGGGCGTTGATCCATGCGACTTGGAACAAACTTTGTGCGAGAGGGTGTGAGTGACTCCAACCGGGTGCACATCCGATATCCGACATCCGAGGCTGTACGCAGTTCATTTCGGAGCAAGCACACAAAAGCGGTCGGCCCTATATAAAAGGGGAGAAGGGAGGAGGAGCCCCTTTATACCATTTCTTCGCGAGCTAGCATGTCCACCCCCTCCGTCTCCTTTGCTCCCACACCCGCCGTGCTCTCCAAACCGTTCGACGTTGGCCAACGCCCCACGTTTGCGTTTGCCAGGCTGCACCACGACGTCTGTCTTGTCCAGCGTGAGTACCTCTTCTCCCATCGCGTGAAACAAAAATATCTGAGGGGCGTGTCAATGCCAGTGGTCGGACAGACGGCGACGGCCGTGGATGCGTCGGGCACCCCATTGCTCGACATACTCGTCTTTCGACACGAGTTCGTGTCCATCTTTCGCTATTCGCATGCAGCACGTGTCCATCCTCTCGAACTTAGGGTGCTCGAGCCCCTCGACGACCATGCCGTCCGCTACGAACCGGACAATGGCACTGTCTTCCTCGCAAAAGACCTCATGACGCACCTAAAGCGCATTCTGGATGCCTCTGCCATGCTCAGCAGGCCCGGCAGGCGTACAGCCCATTTAGGACAACGGCGATGACCTTTGATACACGCATCGGTTAGGGGATTGTAGCCGGACTTGTTTCAGAATCGCACCGTCGTCGTGCGCTTACTTATTTAACATTACTCTAGTCATCGGCAATTGTACTTTACCAACACAGTGCATGTACATTATTCTAGTTTTGTTCTTGTCCGTCTCCATACGCAGGAATATTATGCTGTAGCGTCACTCGTCTGTCAGTCGTGTCACCTGCACCGCATCTTGCCAATCAGCCAGTCCTAATGTCCGCGAATATCCTGTACTGGGGTGCGATGTGCCATCGTCTTTGGTGGATAAACTGATCCATTTGCCGACTTATGGATCAGGAACCCGTCGGCCCTGAGTGTCGGACGTGTCGTTCCCACTACACGTCAAGGCACTTCGTTATTCATAGCACACATACGCCTGTATGGTGCCATAGCGAACTCGTCCCCACTTGCATGTTCTCCACAGTACATGGCAAGAAGAGGTATCCGGAATGGATCCAGACCTGCTCTCAGCCCAAAAAAAGGAGCAAGACAGAACGCTGCGGAGAGCCGTGTGGGGTAGCCGGATCAAAATGCAACTGCATGGCCAACGGCCTTTCGTAGCGGCTGACGTGCGACGTCGTGCGCACGCTCGTCGCAGAGTCCATCAGACACTTGGGGCCAAACCTCCTCGGAACGCACCACAGTGCCATGTCGTCCATGAGCTGTTCTTTCAGCACCTTGGCATGTCCCTCCCCGCACTGCCCCCCTCACTCACGCGAGGTTGGTTGGTCGAGTCTTTCGTTTCCTCGCGTTCGTGGGTCGTCCGCACACTCGGACCAGTGCCGCTACGGTTCTGATGACATACTGTCATCGCGCGATGCCGACCGCCCACTGTTTAGCATCTCGTTTCTGGCAGCAACCGCAAAACCAAGAAGCAGGACTCACCCTCGTCATGTGCGAACAGCCCCCGTGGCTCAACATGACGATCCGCCGTTTCATCGACAAAAGTGACACCCTGAGCGCCGGTGCGCACTTCCACGCAGGCAACGTCGTACCCCAGATGATGACAGCCACCCCGCGCACGACTCTGAGATGAGTGGGTGCCAGGACGGTTCTGCCCGAGTATGCAGAGACACGTGTACGGGTGATGGTCCTGTAAAGCAAGTTCGATTCGGCGCAGTTGTGACTCGTTCACCTCTGGAGCCGGATGACTAGTCCATTTCAGAATAGTATGTTTTATAAAATAATTGAAAGTCTTCTGATGTAATGCATCTTAATAAAGTCCTGTGGATCCGACATATCTGGTATTCAGGTAGACTCTGTACATGCACCGTATTCGAGGATACTGAGACAATGGGGATGTCATGTTGAAGCCTAAGTCTGTTTTTTAGCTTCCAATCAGATCTTGGTAGGAGCTCGTTGCTCTTTCTGGAATCGAGAGGCGTTGAGAATCAGACTGGACCTAATCCTTCACCTTTGCGCGCCTTCTCTCCCATCTCTCGACTTCTTTCCCACCGCCTCTCCAATGTCCTCAACACCGCATAGCACAACATTGCAACTACAAACCCAACATAGATCCCACAGTCCCCCGACCCAGCTCGCGCCACCGGACCCACGTACCACGCTTGTGACATGAAAGGCACCAGCGCGCCAAACGCACATGCAAATGCCAACACCGCAGCAACACCCCGTGGAAGCAATTTTGGCGTGTCCCACGTCGCGACTGGGTAGGCAGTTTCAGAAAATGACGCGCCGCGAAAGAGCAGGTGCTCGGTGATCACGATCCCTGCAAAACCAGCACTCCAATACCCGATCATGTCTGTTCAGTATTTGGTGTGAGATGGGTGCGATGAGTGGAGACGGGCCGCTTACTGAGTATGTCGACGAACGTCGTGTAAAATCTTTGGGCACCAACAATTGCAACGGGGATTAGGCTGTAACACATGTGTCAGAGTACGCATCTGAACCACCTCATACAAGGAGATGTGGTACGCACATGCCTTCGGAAATGAGGATATACACCCAACGTGGTACGAGACAGAACCAGTGAGCGATCGACATGAAGCTCGTACTGAACGTATACATGGTCGGTGCACATGCGCTTGGTACAGTCAGTGCCACAAGAACTGTGAGGAACTTGCCAAAACCGCCGAGTGGACTCAAGACGCCGTACAGCAGACCTCCAACAGACGTGCTATTTTGAAAAGCGGCGTTCCATACAGGAACGTTGGGAGCTGCAGCTGCAAAGGCTACTCCGAGCGCATGGCCAGTTATCTGTCATCAACATAAGTTACGTGGACATCTGCAAGTCGCAGAAACTTGCGCTTGAGACCACAAAACCAAGGTACGTATAGAGGAAAATCCGCGCGCTGCAATTCAATGACAGTCTTCAAGATTGTACGGGTACAAGCAAGATAGAACCCACGATGACGCAACCGGACTGTGGTAAACACCGTAGTCGGGGGTCATTGAACACCAACTGATAATAGTCGCAGCGACAGTGGACGCAAAGGACAGAACCGAACTTGGAGCAGGGGTTGGGACCACTACATATTGATTGGCATGTAGGTGCGGATATCCAAGTGCCAGCATGGCGATGAAAGCAACGACATTCGGTACCCACGCAATGCTCTCATACCTGTATGTAACCGTTAGCTATCTTCATGATACCGCGCTGAAAATGGTACCAATGAAGAAACCGATAACCAAAGAAAGTCACCTAGAAAGTGCTCAGTGCGGTGAACAGATGGACACGGCAGAATCCTACGCACAGCGAGGGAGATGACACCGATGATCACGATCCCCAATGTATCATTCAGATGCGAGCTCACACTCGCCAAGGTTTGCCCGCCAATGATGCAATTCAGAATCAGGAATCCTTGCATTGAAAAGACATTTAGAAGACTTGGTATGATGGATCCATAATATCTTGCAACGCATCGTTGGAGATCACGCGTGTTAGACCCATTCGTGGTCACTCACCCCCATGAGAAGCGCGACTGCACCATCGCACGCGTCCCCAGCTTTGGTCCAAATACGGCACTATAACCCGTGTTCAAAGCCACAAATAAACTATAGTACCGAATCGGCTCACAAGAATGCTGGGACTAGACAAAACCTGATGTAATCTCATGAGTTCCAAGATCGAGACCAAGGACAGATGACGCGGAGGTTCTTACACGAGATCGATAACGACGGCGGTCACGATCGCATCACGAACGCCCAAGGAATAGAATGCAGGTCCTGCGGTTCCAGTGCCAAAGCTGTCGATATTATAAGATCACGTTCTTTGTCTCCATGGACATACTCGTTTGCTGGATTACGTACGCGAGGACGTTCATGTTGGCCGAAAACCAGACGAAAAACATTTGGTACCATTTCGTGTCGACCCGGTCTGCTACTGGGATGGGTGCGATGCTGTTTCATTGGTGACGGGCTCTAGCGAGTGTGAGCACACACGGATGACAGACGCACCCATGCGTTTCTACCCCATAGTGATCCAGGAGTGCGGAGACGCGACGCAGGAATCGTAGAGGCGTGTGCCCGTTGCTATTCGGCCTATGACGTTCGTCGTCGCTGGACTCTTTCTCCGATGCGTTGAGCGAGTCGGAATGGGCGTGAACGTGGACTGGAGATGTGGACATGTGCCAACGATGATGGAACCACTGCACGGGGGACGTTGTAGGTGGGAGTGGCGCTCGCTCGCAGTGTGTTTCGCCAAGAGGGTAGAGAGCTTCCTGACCATATGGAACTCGTCTGCTCGGATCACCGGCCACCCGCGCTAGCAATACCTACATACTCGTTGGGAGCAACAACGCCGCACAACTTGCCCCCATACACTCACGCAACATGTCGTCGTATTACCACCGTTGGTCTGAGGTCGCAGCGACTTTCGGAGCAGTACAAAGCAAGATCCCCCACCAACGGATGTGTGGATCTCTCGTTGCCAGATAATCCGGCTTGTTTGGCAATCGTCTACGTGGTGGTTAATAACATTCTTTTCGAAATGCCCGAAGTAAAAGTAAAAAGCACGCGGTGAACATGATTTCTCACGACACAACGCAGGTTTGCGACTGACCAGACAAGACTTGAAATGTTCGATACCGCAGCACAAAGCCAAAGCAGAGCGTAAACGTTTAAATTATTAATTCGCAAGTTTGCATTCCGCCCGAAAAGCCTATAGTAGTACAGTATAACCCAAAAGGAACCCGCAATATACCCAAGTTAATCTGCAGCAGGTCGGGCAGCATCCCTCATTAATGATACCATCCTCTTCACTAGGGTATAACCGTAGAATACAGGCCACGTGATGCGTCTCACGATATGACGTCCTCCGGGGTGGAAGACGCTATAATTCTGCAGGGCGATGATGACCCATGCAGTGATCGCCGTCAGGATAATCGTGCTCTCGATATATGCGGCGAGGGTCTCGCTGGTGCCAGGATTGATCTCTGCGACGTTCATTCCAAACACGCTCTATGGCCATCATCATCAATCAGGAGTGGAAACTGATCTCATGAACAACGTACAGCAACGAAATTCGCGGGCAGGAAGATCATAGTCAGATACGAAATCTGGTCACCACCATTAAGTATCACAGACCAGAGATCGCCAACGCTCGAGCTTACTAGTTTCATGGAGGCAGAGTCCTGCATCGTCACTATGGTCAACTCCCGCATGCGTTTGCTGTCTTCAATGTTGACGGTCGAAAAGGACTAATGGGGTTCATTAGGAATTATAAAGCTGAAGGATATCGTAGGAGACAGACACACCAG
>JBBPJS010000412.1:0-17137 GCA_038088835.1 Singerocomus rubriflavus
CTCTGACACCACTTTTACAACAGTCTTCCAGATCGCATCAAGGATGAAACCTCTCAGATTGGCAAGCCTCCCACACTCTCCAAACTCCGCCAACTTGCCCACTTCATTGATGCCCACTACTGGGAACACAAGTCGGAGATTAGCTATCAGGCAAAATCCACTGGCAACCTCTCCAAGGCATCCAATAAATCCTCCAACTCTGACACTTCCGCCTCTGGCTCCTCTAAGAAGTCCAAAGGGAAGTCCACCAAGGCTTCTACCACCACCTCCGGAGCTTCTGCTCCCCCCAAGCCCAACCTATCATCCAAGCTAGGTAAGGACAGTAAACTCACGGTGGCTGAGCGTAAGCACCACTTTGATAATAACTTGTGCATGTTCTGTGGTCAAGCAGGACATCAGGCTAAAGAATGTACAAAGTCAACCTCTCGTGCAGCCAAGGGCCGCGCAGTCAAGACTCTGGAAGCAAAACCGAAGGCCTTCTCCGAGGCAAAAAATAGTCTGCAACCTCCATAACTCCGCACAAGATGGAGGTTGCATTGAACCCACCTGTGCACTCAAGGAGATCCATCTCAACATGTCCACTCTCTTAGATCCCAGATTCCTCATGCCCTCAGTCTCTCTTGTATCATACAACATCTCACCTTTTCCAGAATTGATAAACTCTGGATTATCCGATTGTTTTATAAATATGAAGTTTGTTAATAAACATGAACTCTCCACCTACCCTGTCCCTCTGCTCTCTCTCCATTTGTTCGATGGAACATCCAACTCCACTATCACTCAAGCCCTCAACCTCTTCATCCACTTCCCCTCTGGTGATATCACTCTGACAACTTTTTACATCACCCTGCTAGATGGCTCGTGTTTGATCGTTCTGGAACACAACTGGCTGACCTGCTTTAATCTGTTGATTGACTGGGTTTCAAGTAGTATTTCATTCTGAGCACCAGAACCACCCATGCCAGCACCCCTGAGCTCAACTCCACAGCCTCTGGTCCCTACCCCTCCAGCTAACTCCATCTCCTCCAATACACTATGTTTCTCCAAACACAAGGCTCCACCTATCATGCTTATCAGTGCACCTGCCTTTGCGCTCACCTATTGCCTCCAAGGCTCGTTGCAGTTTGCAATGATGCCCCGACTGCCCGACAGCAACCTCCGCTCTGCCTCTGTTACCTCCGAACTAGTTGACCTCTCTAGGGTTCCCCTAGAGTACCATGACTTTGCAGATGTCTTCAGTAAGAGCAAGGCATCCCAGCTTGCTCCACATCACGATTTTGATCTGAAGATTGATTTGGAAGAAGAAGCCTCCCCTCCCATAGGCACCACTTACTCCCTTTCTCCTTCTGAGCTTGAGTCTCTCCGGACATTCCTCGATGAACACCTAGCCAACAGCTTCATCTGCCCATCATCCTCTGCTCATGCTGCCCCTGTCCTTTTTATTCACAAAAAGGACGGTTCCCTCTGCCTCTGTGTAGACTTCTGCAGACTAAACAAGATCATGAAGAAAGACCGCTACCCACTCCCTCATATCTCCAACCTCCTTGATGTCCCAAGCTGTGCCCACATATATATGAAACTCAATCTCCAGCATGCATACCATCTGGTCTGCATCACCGATGGAAATGAGTGGAAGACCTCCTTCCAGATGCACTATGGCTCATATGAATGGCTTGTTATGCCATTCAGTCTCACCAACGCTCCTGCAGCATTCTAGCAGTTTGTAAACTCAATCTTCTCAGATCTCCTCAACATCTCTGTCATCATGTATCTCAATGACATCCTCATCTTCTCTGAAAACCATGCAAAACACAAAGAGCATGTCCAGGAAGTCCTCCAGCACCTCCGAAAGCATGGACTTTATGCCAAGCCTGAAAAGTGTGAGTTCCACACTGACTCCACTGAATACCTAGGATATCAGCTCTCTCCATCTGGACTCACAATGTCTCCTGACAAGATGAAGGCCATTGTCAACTGGCCTGAACCCCAAAAGGTCTGGAATATCCAGTCCTTCCTAGGTTTCACCAATTTCTATCAGTGTTTCATTGCCGACTACTTCAGGCTGGTCATCCTGCTCACTCACCTTACCTGCAAGGGTACCCCTTGGAACTTTGATGAAGCCTGCCACTCTGCTTTTCAGCGTCTGAAGGACGCTTTTACCTCTGCTCCTATCCTTACCCACTGGGCCCCCAACACCCCACTAATCATCGAAACAGACACCTCCGATTATGCCATCGCAGGCATCCTCTCCCTCCACTGCCCAGACAATGAAGTCCACCTGATGGCTTACTTCTCCTACACCCTCTCCATTCTGGAGCTGAACTATGACACCCACGACAAGGAATTGCTCACCATTTTTGAGTCCTTCCGGACTTGGCAGCACTACCTCAAGGGCTCCAGAACTCCAGTTGACATCATAACAGACCACAAGAATCTGGAATATTTTGCCACCAGCAAACTCCTCACTTGGTGCCAAGCCTGATGGTCGGAGTTCCTCTCTCAATTCAATATGGTTGTTCATTTCCACTCTGGAAGGTTGGGTGCAAAGCCTGATTCCCTCACTAGACACTGGGACGTCTACCCCAAAGAGGGGAATAGGGACTATGCTCTTGTCAACCCTCAAAACTTCCACCCCATCTTCACTCAAGAGCAACTTGCATCATCCCTCAGGGCATCGTGCCTAGCAGCTCCAGTCCTCCAGGTCAGTATGCTGTTCAATATTAAGTCTTTTCATAACAACATCCTCTTCACCCTTCCCCCCAACCCCATCTCCTCTGTCCACATGTCTTCCTCCAAACCCTCCAACTCCCATTGGTCTGTCAATTCAGAAGGCTTCCTACATCTAGATGACTGCATCTACATCCCTGACACCAATGATCTCCATCTCCACATCCTCCGTTACAAACATAACCATTCGCTCTCTGGTCACTTTGGACAAAATAAGACACTAGAGCTAATTCACTGAGAATACACCTGGCCAGGCATCTGGACCTTCATAAAAGAGTACATTGCGTCCTGTACAGCCTGCACTCATGCCAAGGTACCAAGACACAAGCTCTACAGGCTACTAAAGCAACTCCCCATTCCCAAGAAGCCATGGAACTCAATCTCCATGGACTTCATCAAGCAATTACCTCTGTTCTCCAGTTACACCACTATTCTCGTCGTCATGGATAGACTGTCCAAACAATGCATCTTCATCCCCACCGACAACAAGGTAATGTCTCCAGAGTTAGCTAAACTCTTCCTCCTCCATGTCTTTTTGAAGCATAGAGTTTCTTCACACATCACCTCCGATCGAGGCTCAGAGTTCATCTCCCATTTCTTCCACTCATTAGGCAAGGCTCTTGACATCTGCTTCCACTTCACCTCCAGTTACCACCCGAAGGGTGACTGTTATGAACTTGCATACATACTTGCACTTGTGCACATCCCTATACATCATGACTACAGTGTCATGTGACTTCCCAGTCATGTGATGCTATGACATCACCACTCCCTGATCACATGACCACTCCATTCCTTCACATCATCACGCCCATCATCACATGATCACATCTTAATCCCTCTTCTCACCTTCATTATGATCCTCACTGATCATCTAGATTCTCACCACACCTCATGGTGTCCTCCCCATTTTCATATCTGCCTTTACCATCCAATCGGTATGATCACTCATCAAGATCACATCTTGATCATGAACCCTGCAGGACCCTTGATGGGATCTCTGCCATGATCACTATTCTCGATCATTACACCTTGTGGTGTTCACCCCCTTTTCATCTTCTTGCTTTCATATCCATTCTGATCTTCTTATATGAAAGCCTTACCTTTTACACATGGACCTTACCCTTTACCCTACTAGCCAGTAGCATTAATCTTGTATACCCTAGACCCAGAGTCACAGCTTGATCTGTGCTCATTCCTGTAATGTATATAAAGGGGTTGTGCAAGAGGCTGAATCCCCCAGCCTAATCCACTTGTTAAATCCCTTTTCTACCCTGCCTGATAAAGGTGGCCTAGCAATGGATACAAGTAGTAAAGCTATTTGCCTACTAGCTCTTCATTGAGTTCCTAGAAGTGAGGCTTAGGATAAAGCCATCCCTCTTCCCTCTCCCCTCATTATCAGTACCTTCTCACAACATACCATTTACCAAACTGTACCAAAGCCAGCGAGCAAGCTCATGCCCCGTCAAGAAGTGTCCCAATACTTGAAGCACAGAAGACATTCATTGAAAGTATCATCATACTAGTAAAAGACTAAACCCACGTGACAGTACTTGCTACCATCAATCAGCAATACAAGATGTTATACTGGCAGATCATAACAGGCTACGTTGCTGATTGATTCTTATCATATTAACTGTTTCATCATACTAGTATTATTATGCCCTCGAGTAGCATCATGTCTCTCATAGGAAGACAGTGGAAGTTCTCATACAGACTCCCTGTATATGTTGACAATGCCCTCGTTCTCAAGGATAGCAACCTGGTTAACAGCTATGCGATTACCCAAGGCTCGAAACCCTTGTCCCAAGAGCTGTCCACGATTATGCCTAGTACGTTAGGTTTAGGTATTAGGAGGAAGACAGAGCATGGTTGCAAGAGTACCATTGCTATCAAGAACTTGCAAGAGTAGTCCTGGAGATCTAGTATAGAAGCCCCCTGATGCATGGTCCTCTCCTCATTCCAAATCCCCTCTCTGCTGTTCTAGCATTCTTCTACTCAACACTATAGGTTTCACCCTGTATCATTTTCTGGTCATCTGCCAGGTTAGGTTGGTTAGTTGGCAGCATAGCATAACTCTTTGGTTCTGCAACAGCAATGGCCAAACAGAATGCATGAACCAAACACTGAAGCAGTACCTCCACATCTATTGTAACTACCAGCAAGATAACTGGTCCAAACTCCTGCCCCTCATGGAATTCACATACAACAATGCTCCAAATGCTACCACTGGCATTTCTCTGTTCTTCACTAATAAGGGTTACCACCCCAACATTGCCATCCATTCTGAATGAGACCTCACCTCTGCCAGAGCCCAGGACTACTCTGTTGACCTTGACTCCCTCCACACTTTCCTCCATGAAGAGATAACCCTAGCCCAGCAATGTTATCAAGGTCCTGTGGATGCTAAATGAACTCTGGCACCAGACTTCAAAATTGGTAACCAGGTTTTTGTCAAAGCCAAGTACTTCAGCACTACATGTCCCTCAAAGAAACTCTCCAAAAAGAACTTAGAACCATTCAATATCATTGTGCAGGCAGGTACACTCTCCTTTACACTCCGCCTCCCGGAAAACATGAAGTCCATACATCTGGTCTTCCATGTCTCCCAATTAGAACCCACATACCCAAACTTCATTCCTAACTGCATGCAACCACCTCCAACTCCAGTTGAAGTTGACAGTGAACCAGAATACGAGATCTCTAAAATCCTAGACTCCAAGGTAGACCACCAAAGGAAGAACTGCAAGCTTCTGTACCTGGTCTGCTGATCCAGGTATGAAGGAACTGATGAAGAAACTTCATGGCTGCTCACAATGGAGTTAGATCATGCATTAGAGCTAGTCTCAGACTTTCATCACTGGTACCCAGAAAAGCCTGAGCCTCACCACACTTGACATGAATGAGAAGAGTTACATTGATAGGAACTACTAAGAAATCTCTACATCATGAATACCTCCAGAGATGTCCTCTGACACCTCCAACCCTTCTTCATCCTCCTCCTCATTCCTCTTTTCATCCTTCTCACTGCTCTCATTTTTGTTGTTTGGGTAGACCTCTGTAATCTTGAGGTCCACCAAGGTTTCCACCACATGGATCAGGCAGTCCAGCTTGCCTGCGATCACCTCACAGTGGCTGGTGATTGCCCTCACAACTAGCTCCATGCACTCCCTCACCTCTGACTTATCCCCTGACTCCTCCAACCAGACCTTCTTCTGGGGCACCTCCGTCTCCTCTCCGTCGTGCATCTTTCTCTTTCTCTTCACCTCCATCCTCTCCTCCCCGGGTTGCTTGCACTGTGCCTTGACATGTCGGCACTCCTTGCATGATGTGGCTTTTCCAGAACCAAGGGTGCACTCTAGCCCCCAGTTTTCACACCTCCAGCACTCCAGCACCGGCTCAGTGTGCTGCTTCCCTTTTCCCTTGCTGGAGCTCTGTTCTGCTGTCACCTGCTCTGCCTAAACTCCGTCAGCTCTGCTGCTTTTTGCAACATGTCGACTTACCCTTTTCCTGGCTGCTGCCTTAGCCACCGCTTGATGCCTCGCGTCCTCCTCAGCCTGTTGTTTGGCAGCCTCCTCTGCCTGCCTCCACTCCTCCTCCTCCCTCCTCACCTTTATGTGCCATCTCTGCTCTGCTGCCTTCACATCCCACAAGGCATCATCATTGTCGATGCACTCTGCCAGACGTTCGTCACTCCAAGTCTTGATGTCGCTGTACTTGAACATGGTCATTCCAGTTTTAAGGAGTTGCCCACAGATCACCTGAACTTTATACTATGCAGGTAACACTTCACTCTGCTGGTTAACTTTTCAGACTCTGCAGTCAATGGAGTCACGTGATCCTCAGTGGCCTTCAAGGGTTCAGGCCTAAGAAGGAAATACTGTTATATCCCGTGCTTTGAGTTAACTCCAGTACCTCCATACCATCTCTGTCGTACCTCCGGTCTGTCTCTCCTTCGCTTCCCTGTATCTACTCTGTTTCAGACTTGTACTTACTAATTCCTTCTGGCTCTGTTTCCTTACATTCTCCTATGTCACTTATACCTTATGTTCCATTTCTTGCTTATTTAGAACCCCAATACCAGTGCTCACTTAGGAGCACAGCTCCAAGGTTGCACCCTGGCATAGTCTTACCTCCAACCCCTCCGGTACATATTGTAAACTGACTCTGGACTTAGTCATCCAAGTCCCTCCATATATAAACTCTGTAGTTATACCTTGTACACTTTAGTTTGAATATCAACCTAACCTGACATTCTCCCCACTTGTCCTCTAAGTCATTGACTGACTTCTTCTCATTACCCCCTCTAACCTCCAACCTCTGACCCTCCATAAATTCAGGACAACCAGATCCTGTGCAAGGGTGCACCACATAAGGTGAAGCCAAGTCCTGTCTGAACCCCTCAACTCCAGAACCTCAGAGTTCTCCTCAGAGCAGCATCCAAAAAGAGTTTAACAAACTCCCTATTGTACTGAATCTATACTTATGACAACCAATGCTTCTTAAGTAACCAGATTGTGCATCTGAGCGATCGCCAATTCTTGTTATGACATTATGTATATACTTGCACCATTGTGCTTGTCCCTGTACATTATGACTACAGTGTCATGTGACTTCCCAGTCATGTGATGCTATGATCTCATCATCCCTGATCATATGATCACTTTGCTCCTTCACATTATCATGCCTATTCATTACATGATCACATCTTAACTCCTCTACCTTTCTCTCACAATACTCATGACCACCTAACCAATCATCTTAGATCTCGCCACACCTCATGGTGTCCTCCCCTTCTTCATTTCTGCCCTTCCCCTCAATCAGTATGATCATCTATCAGGATCTCATCTCGATCACAAACTCTGCAAGATCCTAGATGGATCTCTGCCATGATCTCCCTTCCAATCAGTCACACCTTGTGATCAATCATTTCATTAATACTTTACATGCTGCATTCATATCCACTCTTCATTTTCTCTTTCATATGAATGCCTAACCTTTTACTCATAGACTATACCCTTTACCCTAGTAGCCAATAGCACTTATAGCATATACCCTAAACCCTGGTCACAGCTTGGTCTGTGCATTATTCCTGTAACATATATAAAGGGGTTGTGCAAGAGGCTGAATCCCCCAGCCTAATCCACTTGTTTGTGTTACGACATTGCATACATACTTGCACCATTGTGCTTGTCCCTGTACAATGATACAGTGTCATGTGACATTCTTGTCATGTGATGCTATGATCTCATCATCTCTGATCATGTGATCTCTTTGTTCCTTCACATTATCATGCCTATTCATCACATGATCACATCTTAACCCCTCTTCCTTTCTCTCACAACCATCACAACCATCTAACTGATCATCTTAGATCTTGCCACACCTTTTGGTGTCCTCTCCTTCTCCATCTCTGCCTTTACCATCCGATCAGTATGATCTCTATTGGGATCTCATCTTGATCACAAACCCTGCAAGATCCCAGATGGATCTCTGTCATGATCTTCCTTCTGATCAGTCACATCTTGTGATGAATCATTCCATTATACTTTACATGCTGCATTCATATCTGCTTTTTGACTTCTCTTCCATATGAATGTGTTGTGGAACCAAAGAGTTACACTATGCTGCCAACTAACAAACCAACCTGGCAGACAATCAGGGAATGTTACGGGGCTAAACCTATGATGTTGGGGATCAATGAGTGCTAGGACAGCAGGATGGGGGAACAGATGAAGGAGAGGACTGAGTTGGGGCATCTTCTAATATGAACTTCAGGACTACTCTTGCAAGTTCTTGATAACCATAGTACTTTTGCAACTAGGTTCTGACTTCCTCCTAATACCTAGACCTAATGTACTAGGCATAATCGTGTTCAGCTCTTGGGGTAAGAGTTTTGAGCCTTGGGTAATTGCATGACTATTGACCAGGTTGTCATTCTTGAGAATGAAGGCAGTGTCACCATATACAGGGAGTCTGTTCACTAAACCTCTGCTGTCTTCCTATAAGAGTACAATACTACTCGAGGGCATAATATACTAGAATGATAGAATGTTAATATAATAAGGGTCAATGGCAACGTAGCCTCTATGACCTGCAGGTATAACATCTTGTATGGCTGGACAGTGAGAGCCAATACTGTCATGTGGGTTAAGTCTTTGATTGTTGCGAAACCAAAGAGTTCTGTCTACACTGCCAAACAATCCAACCAACCCAGCAGATGACCAGAGATCTCGGTACAGGGCTTGAACCATGATGTCGGAATGAGAAATGGTGACTAAAACAGTCTATAAGTCTGTGGATAAGAGAGAGAGGGCTGTGCATTGGGGGGACTCTCTAATCAGGAACTCCAGAACTACTCTTGCAAGTCCTTGATAGCATTTGTACTCTTGCAATGATGCTCTGTCTTCCTCCTAATACCTAACACCTAACGTGATAGGCATAATCGTGGGCATATCATGGGGCGAGGGTTCCAGTACTTGGGTAATCGCGTAGCTGTTGACCAGGTTGCTATCCTTGAGAACGAAGGCAGTGTCACCATAGATACGTGGGTCTGTTCGATAACCCCAACATATGTTTCAACGAGAGACGCGATGCTACTCATGGCTTAAATATCTGTAAACAATAATCTGTAATATGATAAGATCTACATGGCAATGATAGCCTCTCAAGGTCGCAGGTATAACATCAGTACTCGGTACGATAGAGGAGTATGTCATGTGATCTTTAATAGTTTCTGATAGTTTGGTAGCTTCCAAGGAATGTCTTCTGTACTTTCATAGGTTCTGGGTTCTGAACTAGATGTGGTACAAGCTTGCTCGTTGGCCTAAAGTTGGCGGTTCGGTGGTACAAGGATCTGAACGATAGTACAATGAGGGGAGGAGGGAAGGAATGGCTTTATCTTCAGACTGTCTCACTCCTAGGGATCCAATGAAGAACCAGTAGGTGAATAACTGTCCTTTACTTGTCTCATCACTAGGCCACCTTAGAGACAGGGTAGGAGAGGAGGTAACAAGTGGATTAGGCTGGGGGAACAGCCTGTACTTATAACCCCTTATATACATTACAGGGAAGTGCATAGACCAAGCAGTACACTAGGGTCTAGGGTATATGGTATTAATGCTATAGGCTAATATGATAGAAGGAAAGAGTCCATAAGGAGAACATTAGGCATCTCATCTATCATAATGGAAGAAGTGGAGATGAGAATGCAGCATGTAGGGTAAAGGGGAATGATCGATCACAAGATGTGACTGATCAAAGAGGGAATCATGGCAGAGATCCATCTAGGATCTTGCAGGGTCATGATCAAGATGTGATGATGTGACAGGGTGAAAGCATGAAGGTGTGAAGGGATGAAGAGGTCATGTGACCAGGGATAAGTCATAAGATAGTACTCATGCATGCAAGCACACAGTCATTGTACTAAGTATCATACACAATTCGTAACATTGATAGGTTTATTATCTTCCAATGAATGTCTTCCATGCTTCAAGGTACTGGGATCAATGCTTGATGGGGCACAAGCTTGCTCACTGGTTCTGATATGTTTGGTAATAGTATGGTGTGAGAGTACAATACAAAGGGGGTAGAGGAATAAGAGATAGCTTCATCCTAAGCCT
The DNA here is from genome assembly GCA_038088835.1 of Singerocomus rubriflavus. Classification (NCBI taxonomy): domain Eukaryota; kingdom Fungi; phylum Basidiomycota; class Agaricomycetes; order Boletales; family Boletaceae; genus Singerocomus; species Singerocomus rubriflavus. Next base: position 10,350 of record JBBPJS010000412.1, read on the forward strand.
CACTTCTAGGGATCCAATGAAGGACCGGTAGGCAAATAGCTGTTACTACTTGAGACAGTGGGACTCATCACTAGGCCACCTTGGGAGGCAGAGTAGGAGAGGAGGTCTAACAAGTGGATTAGGCTGGGGGATTTAGCCTCTTGCACAACCCCTTTATATATGGTTACAGGAAGTGCACAGACCAAGCTGTGTCTGAGATCTAGGGTATACACTATTAAGGCTATTGGCTACTAGGGTAAAGGGTGTAGTCCATGAGTGAAAGGCTAGGCATCTCATATATCAGAATGGAAGAAGTGGATATGAGAATGCAGGGAATAGGATACAGAGGATGATCGATCACAAGATGTGACTGATTGGAGAAGGAATCATGGCAGAGATCCATCTAGGATCTTGCAGGGTCATGATCAAGATATAAGATCCTGATGATGATTGTACCAATCAGATGGTAAGGGCAGATATGATGAAAGGAAGGACACCATGAGGTGTGGCAAGATCTAAGATGATCGGTGATGGTTATGAAAGAAAGGAGAAGGGGTTAAGCTGTGATCATGTGAAAGGAGATGCATGATAGTGTGAAGGAATGGAGAGGTCATGTGATCAGGGATGGTGATGTCATAGCATCACATGACTAGAAAGTCACATGACACTGTAGTCATTGTACAGTGACAAGCACAATAGTGCAAGTATGTATGCAAAGTCATAACAGAATGCCTAACCTTTTACTCATGGACTATACCCATTACCCTAGTAGCCAATAGCACTAATAGTGTATATCCTAGACCCAGGTCACAGCTTGGTCTGTGCACCTTTCTTGTAATGTATATAAAGGGGTTGTGCAAGAGGCTGAATCCCCCAGCCTAATCCACTTGTTTGTCTCCTCTCCTACTCTGCCTAATAAGGTGGCCTAGTAATGAATCCCACTATGACAAGTAGTACTAGCTATTCGCCTACCAGTCTTTCATTAGACTCCTAGGAATGAGGCTTAGAATGAAGCTAATCTATACTCCCTACCCCTATTGTATCATTCCTCACATCATACCATTTACCAAACCATACAAGATCTAGCAAGCAAGCTCATGCCCTGTCAAGTATTGAACCCAGTACCTTGAAGCACAGAAGACATTCTTTGAAAGATATTAGTATCTTTAAATGATCAAACCCACATGACAATACAGGCTCTCAATGTTTAGCCTTACAAGATGTTATACCTGCAGGTCATAGAGGCTACATTGCTGTTGACCCTTATCATATTAACAAACCAGTTCAGTATCAGTATCTATGCCCTTGAGTAGCACTGTGTCTCTCATAGAAAGATGGCTGGGGTTATCGAATAGACTCACCATATACGGTGACACTGTCTTTATTCTCAAGGATGACAACCTGGTCAATAGTCACACAATTACCCAAGGCTCAGAATCCTTGACCCAAGAGCCATCCATGATTATGCCTAGTACATTAGGTCTAGGTATTAGGAGGAAGTCAGAACATGGTTGCAATAGTACCATCGTTATCAAGGACTTGCAAGAGTAGTCCTGAAGTTCCTGTATAGAAGATCCCTTCCAACACACAGTCCTCCCCTTTATCTGAATCCCCAGTTCTCTGCTGTTCTAGCACTCATCAATCCCTGACATCATAGGTTTAGCCCTGTAACATTTCCTGGTCGTCTGCCAGGTTAGGTTGGTTAGTTGGCAGTGTAGTGTAACTTTTCAGTTCCACAACAATTCTCCACCCTCTCCTCAATTTCATCCTCTCCATGCCTTTGGCAGCAATTACTGAGGTTCTGACTTCATTGAACAATTCCACAGTTTCTTTGCTTGTTGAAATGCCCCATCTGCATTCATGCACACCCCTCTGCAAACTCCAACTCCTTAGGCATGTATAAAGGAGCTCAATGATGATGAAGAACCCCCTACAGACTCCTCATTCCATACCTCTAGCAACTGAGGCAACCCCAGGGGTTTGAATGAGCCTGGAGAAGACCCCTCCAATGGTTCTGACTTTCTGGAGGACAACCTCAACCCCAACTCCTTTGATGATGAGGAATGAGTACTGTAAGATATATTGGCCAGCCTGGCCAGTGCCATTTAAGCCCTCACCCACTCCTTTTGCAAGAAATCCTCTGAGTCCTTGCAATGGACCAAAGTCTGAGAACCAGACCAATTTGATGGGATGGACCCCTGCAAACTCCAGGTCTTCCTTGTCCAATGTGAGTTAAATTTCCAAAACCATCCTAAAGCTTTTGCCTCCAACCACACCAAGGTCACTTTCACTCAGTTGTATCTGAAGGGTATGGCTTTGGAGTGGTTCAAACCAGACCTTCTTCAAATGGAAGACCCTGTGCTCCATCCCTTGTGGATGGATAATTATAGGGAGTTTGTTCTGGAACTACAAATGAACTTTGAACTGCACAACTCTGTCAGAAATGCGGAGCACCAATTAGACCATTTGACAATGAAAGATGGTCAATGTATCAATAAATATGTCATTGAGTTTAACAGGATCACCTCCCAAGTCTGGGGTTATGGTGAAGGTGCCCTCTGGCACCACTTCTACAACAGTCTTCCAGACTGAATCAAGGATGAAATCTCCTGGGTTGGCAAACCCCCTACCCTCTCCAAACTCTGCCAACTTGCTCACTCCATCGACACCTGTTATTGGGAATGCAAGTCAGAAATTAGCTGTTAGGCAAAATCCACTAGCAACCCCTCCAAGGCATCTGACAAGTCATTCACCTCCCACTCCAACACCTTCACCTCCAGCTCCTTTAAGGAGTTCAAAGGGAAGTCTGCCAAGGCTTCTACCTCCCCCTTCAGAGCCTCCTCTCCTTCCAAGCCAGACCTGTCATCCAAGCTAGGAAAGAATGGTAAGCTCACAGCAGCCAAATATAAATGCCACTTTGATAATAACCTATGTATGTTCTGTGGCCAAGCAGGACATCAGGTCAAGGAATGCATGAAGTCAACATCTTGTGCAGCCCTTGGCTGCACAGTCAAGACTCTGGAAGCAAAACCAGAGGCCTCTTTTGAGGAAAAAAAATAGTCTGCAACCTTTGTGACTTCATCAAAATGAAGATTGCATTGAATCCACCTGTGCATCTAAGGAGATTCATCTCAATGTGTCCACTCTCTCAGACCCACAATCCCTTATGCCATCCATTCCCCTTGTATCATATGACATCTCTCCTTTCCCTGCATTGATAGACTCCAGATCATCTGATTGTTTTATAGATACAAGCTTTGTGAATAAAAATGAACTTTCCACCTACTCTATCCCTCCACTCTTTCTCTGCTTGTTCAATGGAACATCCAACTCCATGATAACTCAAGCTCTTGACCTCTCCATCTGCTTCCCTTCCAGTGATATCACTTCGACAACATTCTATGTCACTTCATTGGACAGCTTGTGTTTGATCGTTCTGGGACACAACTGGCTGACCTGCTTCAATTCATTGATTGACTGGGTTTCAAGCAGTATATCATTCCAAGCACAAGAACCACCCATGCCAGCACCTCTGAGCTCAACTCTGCAGCCTCTGAACATCACTCCTCTGGCTGACTCTGACATCCCTGATATACTGCATTTCTCTGAATACAAGGCCCCACCTATCATGCTTATCAGTATGCCTGCCTTCACACTTGCCTGTTGTCTTCAGGGCTTAGTGCAGTTCGCAATGACACTCCACCTGCCTGACAGCAACCTCCACTCCACCTCCATCAACCACAAACCAGTCAATCTTTCTAGGGTCCCCCCAGAATATCATAACTTTGCAGATGTATTCAGCAAGAGCAAGGCATTCCAGCTTGCTTCACATCATGATTTTGATCTGAAGATTGACCTGGAAGAAGGAGCCTCTCCTCCTATAGGCACCACCTACTTCCTTTTCCAATCTGAGCTTGAGTCCCTCCAGACATTCCTCAATGAACACCTTGCTAATGGCTTCATCCACCCATTCTCCTCTGCCCACACTGCTTCTGTCCTTTTCATTCGCAAGAAGGATGGCTCCCTTCACCTCTGTGCAAATTTCTGCAGACTCAACAAGATCACAAAAAAGGACCACTACCCACTCTCCCACATCTCCAACCTTCTCAATCCCCCTAGCCACACCTGCATATACACCAAACTCAATCTCCAGCATGTATACCATTTGGCCTGCATTGCCAACAGAGATGAGTGGAAAACATCCTTCCACATGTGCTATGGGTCGTATGAGTGGCTTGTTATGCCATTCAGTCTCACCAATGCCCCTATGGCATTTCAGCAGTTAATAAATTCTATCTTTGCAGATCTTCTCAATGTCTCTGTCATTATCTACCTTGATGACATCCTTATCTTCTCAGAAAACTGCATGAAACACAAAAAGCACATCCAGGAAGTCCTCTGGCATCTCCAAAAGCATAGACTTTATGTCAAGCCTGAAAAGTGCGAATTTCATACAGATTTGACTGAGTACCTTGGGTGCCAGTTATCCCTGTCCAGACTTACTATGTCCCCTGACAAGGTGAAGGCCATTGTCAATTGGCCTGAACCCTGTAAGGTCTGAGACATCCAGTCTTTCTTTGGATTCACTAATTTCTATCAGCATTTCATCACTGATTACTTTGGGCTTGTTGTTCTGTGCACTTGTCTCACTCACAAGGGCACTCCATGGAACTTCAACAAAGCCTGCTGCTCTGCTTTCCAGTGTCTTAAGAATGCTTTTACCTCCACTCCCATTCTTACCCACTGAGTCCCCAACACCCCACTAATCATTGAGACAGATGCCTCTGATTATGCCATCACAGGCATTCTTTCCCTCTACTGCCTGGACAATGAAGTCTGTCTGGTAGCATACTTCTCCCACATCCTCTCTGCTCCAGAGCTTAATTATGACACCCATGACAAGGAACTGCTTGCCATTTTTGAGTCCTTCTGAACTTGGTGGCACTACCTCAAGGGCTCCAGAACTCCAGTCAACATTGTAATGGACCACAAAAACCTCAAATACTTTGCTACCTCCAAACTCCTCACTCAATGCCAAGCCCAGTGGTCAGAGTTCCTTTCACAGTTCAATATGGTCATCCATTTTCATCTCAGTAAGCTAGATGTGAAGTCCAATTCCCTCACTAGACACTGGGACATCTATCCCAAAGAAAGGGATAGGGACTATGCTCTGGTCAACTCTTAGAATTTCCACCCTGTATTTACCCAAGAGCAACTCATGTTGTTCCTTAGGGCATTGTGTTTAGCAGCTCTGGTCCTCTGGGCCAGTATGCTGTTTGACATTGAGTCCCTGCACAACAACATCCTCTTCACTCTCCTCTCTGACCCCATCTTCTCTGCACATATGTTCTCCTCTGAATCCTCTGACTCCTGTTGGTCTGTTGACTCTGAAGGCTTCTTACACCTAAATGACTGCATTTATGTTTCCAAGGCCAATGACCTCTGCCTCCACATCCTCTGTTATAAGCATGACCACCCACTTTCTGATTACTTTGGCCAAAATCGAACATTAGAACTCATTTGCTGAGAATACACCTGGCCAGGCATCTGGACCTTCAAAAAAGAGTACATTGCATCCTATACAGCCTGTGCTTGTGCCAAGATACCAAGACATAAGCCCTACAGGCTACTCAAGCAACTTCCAATCCCCAAGAAGCCATGAAACTCAATCTCCATGGACTTCATCAAGCAACTACCTCCATCCTTTGTTCACACTGCAATCCTTGTTGTTGTGGACAGACTGTCCAAACAATGCATATTTATCCCCACCAACAACAAGGTAACATCTCCAGAGTTAGCAAAACTTTTTCTCCTTTATGTCTTTTCAAAGCACAGAGTTTCATCTCACATCACCTCTGATCAAGGCTCAGAGTTCATCTCCCACTTCTTTTGCTCTCTAGGTAAAGCTCTTGACATCTGACTCCACTTTACCTCCAGTTACCACCTGGAGGGTAACAGTCAAACAGAGAAAATGAATTAGATATTGGAGCAGTACCTCTGAATCTACTGCAACTACCAGCAAGACAACTGGTCCAAACTCCTACCCCTTGTGGAGTTCACATACAACAACACTCCAAATGCCACCACTGGCATGTCTTCATTCTTTGCCAACAAAGGCTACCATCCCAACATTGCTGTCCACCCTGAGTGAGACCTCACCCTTGCCCAAGCCCAAGAGTACTCCATCAACCTCAATTTCCTCCATCAATTCCTCTATGAAGAGATAGCTCTAGCCCAGCAGTGTTATCAAGGTCCTGTGGACACTAAACGAACTCCAGCACTGGACTTTAAAGTTGGTGATCAGGTTTTCATCAAAGCAAAGTACTTTAGTATCACATATCCCTCAAAAAAACTCTCTAAAAGAACTTAGGACCCTTTGATATTATATCACAGGCAGGTACATTCTCCTTCACCCTTCATCTTCTAGAGAACATGAAGTCCATACATCTGGTCTTCCATGTCTCCCAATTAGAACTCACAACCCCTAACAACATTCCCAATCACACACAACCACCTCTGCCTCCAGTCAAAGTTGACAGTGAACCAGAATATAAAATCACTGAAATCCTAGACTCAAAGATAGACTAATGAAGGAAGAACTGCAAACTTCTGTACCTGGACCAGCAGACCAGGTACAAAGGAACTGACAAAGAAACCTTGTGACTACTCACAACAGAGTTAGACCATGCATTGGAGCTCATTTTAGACTTCCATCTCCAGTACCTGGAGAAATCTGAACCTTACACAGCTTAACAAATGAGCATTACAATGAAGAAGACTATTATAGTATCTCTATATTGTAAATACCT
>JBBPJS010000413.1:0-17132 GCA_038088835.1 Singerocomus rubriflavus
CCAACCTTTCGGCCGGAACCACGTTTTCGTCTGCGTGGGGGAGGGTGGCATGTTGAAAAGGCGATGACGCCTGTAGAGAATGTAATCAAGCTCCTGTGTACACGATTAGGCAAAGCAATAATCGTAGGGCGACTGCATATATCAAACAAGACCACCTACGGCCAACAGGATCAGATTTATCATGGCATATAAGAGTGACCTACCGCCATCCGGCTTTCCCAGCGACGCCATTGAGATGGAGAGCACCATAGGCCAGAAAGCTACAGGCGATGACGAAAAAATTCGTAACCACGCTCATGACGGCCATGCGAATTGGATATTCCGTCTTCGTGTAAAAGTCTGGGAGACATAGTTGGTTGTATGATGGAATCGTGGTTAGACTGACGGACAAGACAAATATAAATTCAGGTTGGGTACGAGGCTAGAAAGGCGAGGTCAGTCAGACCATTGAGGGTATACACACATGGTTGCGACATACCCTGCCTTGAAAAACTCTGTTATGCAGTGCATCAGAACGTGATGGATAAATGGATGAGTCATCCGCACCCGAGCAGTACATGAAGGGCGTAGAAGTTGCCTTTCCTGTCATCCAGAATTGACCAAGAGAAACAAGACCTATGATCACTTGAGAGATGTTGGATAACATTGGCAGGTGACTCACTCCAGAGACATATTTGGATCGGTATCCAACGGTCGGGTCCGACCTGACGTCGTGAACACATGAACTATCGAGAGGATATGACTGACGTACACGCTTTGCAATTATCTGGGATGGCAACCCTGCAAACAAGACGGCAAGACGGAAAGCGATGGTTCCCAAGTTCAAGTCTGATCCAGGGCAATCGTCGGTTCGATGATGCATCTCGAAAGAAAAAAAGCTCACCATCTGTAGTCAAGTGCAGATCAGAGAGAAAGGTGGTCGAGGCTGCTACGGTAGCACTGCTACGGTCAAAGTCGACCAAAATGAGGCAAAGAGAAGCAAGGATCATGATCTTCCAATCGACTTTGTGCAAAAGTGCCTTGAGGATAGTGAGCACGTGATTCAATGTATGCGAATCACTTGCCTCGTCCTCTCGATGAGTCCATCAGGCCAAAGGATCAAAACGATGGATGTTTTCATAGTCCTTTGGCCAATAGAACGGTGCCAGTTTCGGATCGTCAAACACGGAGCGTCGTGTGGCAATGGCGTCGAGATCGCAAGGAGGACGTGTTCGGTTCCTAAAGAGAGTTCCTATCCAAGTCGAACTGTGTCGCTCCTCCTCGACGAGGTCTGGAGAGTACATGGTAAAGGATGGGCAACCGAGAACAACCTCTCGCATTTTAAGCTATCCAGAAACGCACTGTCAGGCACATCACGCAAGACATTTCAAACCACTCGGATGATCTGAAGTCAAAACTCGCTTTCATTGGAAAAAGGGCTGCCCGAGTTCATGATACAGCTGGCGATAGTTTCCATATCCTCACAGAGCCATCGTCCGCAGCGGTACAAAGCAGGTCCTCAAACCCAGCGCGGGGACACCACTGTACCGAATTGACATCGTAAATGCCATGCGCAGACGAAATGGACGAGACGAGCCTCGAAGATAGCGTCGCATGTTGATGGGGAGACTCCTTGGAACAGAATCAGCGAGAATCAGTCGTCCCATCAACCACCTCACCAATATTTCCCAAATATGGATCTTGCCATCACCGCCCGCGCTGGCAATCCATCCGAGGTTACCACCCTGGCCTGATCCCCAGCTGACCGAGTAGACGCTCCTCGTGTGACCTCGAAGCTCGTGTGCCAATTCCCATGCGTGTTCACCAGCTCGTCTCCAAATTCGCACGGTGAGATCATCTGAGGAAGAGGCGAGATAGTCGCCCCGTGGTGCCCATGCAACCGACCAGACTGTGCCTCTGTGACCAGATAATGTGGTAAAGCAATACCAGTCATCGTACGGATCATCAACGTGCAGCATGATCGTATCGTCGTAGGACGCCGATGCGAGAATCTATTCTCAACCAGAATCAATCCACGGGGAGACATGGTATGAGAGTGAAAATGACCTCTTCTGTCGGATGCCACGCTACACATTTCACGTCTTGCTGGTGGTCCATCAGAACACCGACGCATTGAAAATCAGCATCTGGTTGAACTGTAACAGGTCAAGAAGAGTAAACATCATAATCAGACGCAGTAATCACCTTCCCAGACCCACACTGTCTTATCTCTGCTGCATGTCGCAAGCAGCGTTCCTGTCCCCGAATACGCCACACTCTTGCATTCCGTTTCGTGTCCTTGCAATAACGTGACACATTCCCATTCATCCGACTCGGATGAATCCACATCGTCCTCAGGTACCTCGCGTCGCTCCCATACACCCACGTTGGAATCAAAGGATCCTGTCGCCAACGTTTCTCCAGAAGGTGCCCATGCAACACTTCGGACCGTTTTACTATGCTCTGTCTGGATCGTCGTCAGATGCGAAAAAGATATCTTGGACGGATCGTGTGGATCGTTGCGATAGCCATACAAGCGCACAGTCTTGTCGGCCGAACACGAGGCAAGCAACGGTTTGGCTGGATTCCACGCGACTTGCCAAGCGCAGTCATCGTGGCCTGATCGCAAGAACGTGTAGGAAATATCTTGGGTGGACCGAACATACACCTACCTGGCAACTCGGCATAAAGCTGCAGTGCGCGAGGGATATTCGACGTCATGAAAGCACAGACCTTCAAAGTCCAAGTTCCCACGACTTTGCCCCCTCTGCCCTCGAATGGAAAAAAAGACAGGATGCCTGTTCTTATTGTTTGATGAACAAGGCATCACTCGGGTATGCTCATCTCATGGGCCTATTCAAGTCTGGCTAATTGTCCCCCAATCTTTGTGCTGCGGGTCGTTGCACTGATGCCTTGTTCTTAGCCACGACCTCGGACTAGAGTCTACATGAATTATCGAGTTGAGGACACGTTGGGAACGAGAAGCGAACGTCGAGAACACTACACTGTACATGCAATATCGCGATACAATGCGACATGACGGTCAGCATTGTCTGGTCCATTCGTGTGCACGCTAGGTCATTGTCCTCGATTCAACGCCTGCAAACTCCCATCTGACCTCGGAACAGAAAACTGGATCAAGGCCCACTGTGTTCGTCCATCAGAACTCGTGTTCAGGTTACGCAATATATTATATCTCCGCACTCGTTCTAGGGCCAATGGAAGTTGGTTTCCCAATTAAGTCGCTTCTCGAAGAGGGCACTTGGTTTTCATAACCCGAGTGCAGTCACTGCTGTCATGTCCGTTTCAGATGCTGCAGCTAGGAGTAAGTAATAGATCACTCCACCTCTAGACACCTAAAATTGGCCTCTGCATTTCTTTGAGCCGCTCGCTTGGTGACACTGACTTCCTACTAATAGCTATCTCCACTGTGTCGTTTGGGAGATGCGTTTCGAGTTCTCCCGAAGAAGAGGCGAGATATACCCTTTCACGCGTATCTCATATGGATTCCCTGCTCCTCCCTTCAACTCTGTCAATACTGTTTCAGCCATCCCAGACTATCTGGCTCTTTCTGCGGGCTATCGTAAAGCGCCGACGATGAATAGTCTTGCGTAAGCAACGCCAAACATGTTTCGACAAGGCCTGATGGCATCTGGACACTATGAGATCGACCTTGAACTCGTCTGGTATATTTCTTTCTGGATGTTATTTTTATCATGGTGCTTCCAGGCTGGTAATGTACATAAAGTATTCCCTAGCGTTCATCCCTCTCAGCACTCCGCACATCACACACGACATGGCCCTCAAGTCGTTTTCTGCTCTAGCCCTCGCCGCAGCCGCCGTCAGCGCGCAGACCTTCCAACCTTTGAGGTTTGCTGGCGTCAACATTGCGGGTTTTGGTATGTTGTGTATCTTGGCATGTGGGTCGAGCGCCTTGTGATGGTCCCCACAGACTTTGGATGCGGCACAGACGGAACGTGCAATGTCACCCAGGCTTGCCCTCCCCTCACACAGCTAGGCTGTACGATGACTTTTCCATGCCACGTCTGGATTCATGTTCACGTCTGTATTCAGGTGCCGATGGTCTCGGTCAGATGCAACATTTTGTCGAGAATGACGGCTACAACGCATTTCGTCTCCCCGTCGGCTGGCAATATCTCACCTACAACCAAATGACCGGCGTACTCAACGAGACTCAGTTTGCCAACTACAACATGCTCGTCGATGCGTGCTTGAGCACCGGCGCATACTGTGAAATCGACATCCACAACTACGCACGGTATGATGGCGAAGTGGGTCTTGTCGTTGTGATACAAGTATTTGATCCAAGATAGGCCTCTTCCTAGATCATTGGACAAGGTGGTCCTAGCAATGAGATCTTTGCCGAGCTCTGGTACAATATTGCCGACTGCTGGAAGAACGAGAACCGGATCATCTTTGGAATGTATGTCGTCCGAATCATTTCTGTTCAAGTCGTCTGACAAACCACAGCATGAACGAGCCTCATGACATTCCCGTAAGTCCATTCTCAGTCAGATATTACTATTCAAACTCGACGGGCATGTACAGGACATCGTGACTTGGGCTGGATCTGTTCAGGCCGCCGTGACCGCGATTCGTTCTACGGGTGCCACCTCGCAAATAATCCTTCTCCCCGGCAACAACTACACGTCCGCCGAGACATTTATCTCTAGTGGTTCTGCCGCGGCACTCAACACTGTGAGAAACCCGGATGGCACGATCACCAACCTGGTGATGGACGTTCACAAGTATCTCGACTATGACAACTCGTTCGTCACGTTTCCGAGTCTGTTCCCACCTGATGTTGATCCAGACTGATACCAGCGGCACTCACGTAGAATGTGTCACGAACAATATTGAAAGCTCTTGGTATCCTCTTTCTACTTGGCTTCGTGAATATGGCAGACAGGCACTGCATACCGAGACGGGTGGAGGCAACGTCGACTCTTGTATCGGCTACCTCTCCCAGCAGATCGGGTACCAGGCCGCCAACTCGGACGGTCAGTCTCCTCAGTGAACAACAAGTTTGTCACCTGCTTGCTGACATGTCTCTCTGGTTTGCGCTCCAGTCATTCTCGGCTACCTCAGTTGGAGCGCTGGCTCTTTTGCGACGGACTATATCCTGAGCGAGACTCCCTACTATAACGGTACTGGCTGGAACGATACCCTCACTGTTTCGATGGCACTGTCGCCTATGACGAACATGCTTGTCGCCTCTGTCGTATGAATGAACGTCTTTGATTAGAGTGATCTGATGCTTTATGTTTAGTACAGATTCCTCTATATCACATAGCGTTCGTTCTCGATGGACAGCCGCAAGGGAACTGATCCCCAAGTCCGGGTCTTGGAATATGAAACCAACCATTGCGTGTGTGGGTCCATCCGTATCCGTGGTGAATCCTTGAAAGAATCGTAGGCGACAATCCTTGAGAAAATATCATGGTCGTTACCTTGGCAGGGTAATACTCACCACTGGATTGTGTATGTTTATACGACGCGCGCACAAGACGGAGCAATAGACCAGGGTTGCACTGCCCGAGCTACTAAGCAGGGGAGCTACATATATACACATTCGAACGTTCTCAGACAAAAGATACAAAGAAATATTCACGCACGAGTGCACTCAGAAAGCCTGTCGATTAGGCATCGACTCGCGTTCTTACCTCCTTTAAGAATTTGGCAGAATTCCTGAGGTATCTCTTCTGGGTCTTGTAATCGACATACGTCACGCCAAGGCGTATCCTGCAACCCTCCACCCTTCAAAACACGTTTTTAATCAGAACGTGCTTTGAGGAGGGGGAGGCATACCTATCACTCAAAGCTATTCAAAAGATCTGCGTTAATGACGTGGGTCTCGCGCTGTGAACGAATACGAATGCCTGCGTACTCCAAGCAAAGTACCTTTTGATGTCCACGCCATCCTCGGTGACGGCTTCCAGCATTGCCCTTGTGTAATCCTTAAAGTACACTTCTATGTCCACATCATTGATGACTTCCTCAATGATCTCGGAGTTCTCGTTCCTGACAGGGAATCCGCTTTCGGTGATACTATTTGTTGCATGAGTATCTGGGACGATGTTAAACCAGATGAAACTAAGAGGTTAGGTTTTCCATATTTCTAGGATAAGCATTAAAGAGGGAGAGACAGATCGAATACGACAGATACTGCACAAACCTCGTAGATGTAGCCCAATAGCTAGACAACAGATAGATTTATTGAGAATGGCACAGACATCGACGGTCGTTCTCACCTTGCGGAAACCAGGAGCATCTGTTGGCGGTTGGTCAGAATCCAGATCGAGACCAAAGAGTTGAGGACGTACAGGACTGCAACCGGTTTACGTCCGCTAAAGTATCCAGAGTCGGTCTTTGCTCGAGGGCACACAACAGAGAAACTTGCCTTGTGTACCAAGACCTGTCCCATCGGGCCTCTTGTGGGTCAGTTTGGCAAAGCCATGGAATTCATCATCCCCTCTCTCCGCTGAAAGTTACGCGTCGTGAACCGAAAAACGCAAGGTTCATGATTTAAACACTCGCGGACGAGATATGTTGTATAGTGGTTCAATCCGAAAAAATCAGAAGATCCCTTAACGACTGCAATCTCTTCTGTGATGAACTCGGGGAGGCGATTGCCACACTGCTTCTTCAGTGCCTTGGGGTAGTAACCAAGGTATATTGGGTGAGCGAACTTCCCTCGATGAGACTTCAGCAAAACCAATTGTTCATGCCCGAGGGTAGAGATGCCCAATCGGACATCCATAGCACGCTACACAATCTCTGCATCTAAAGATAGGTCAGCACTGAAAATTATCAAACAGAGGCCACACCTACTCTCTCAAATGTTGGTATGTGGTTCGAAAGCTATCGGGCGTGATTCCAATAACGCCGTGCTATTTGGGCTGGGATTGTTCTCGATAGAAATTCACAGCATACTCAGTTATGGTTACGCTAGGTGTAAGAATCATGTTAATAAAATGAGACATAGAACAAGCCGAGCACCTACACGTAAGGCTCTGTGGAAGAGTCTCCGACCAGGGACTTGGTACGATCATTCGTGTCCGGGTGCAAAAACACCCATTCCATAGCCCAACACAGAGACACACCAAAGTTCATTGAAAGTGATCTTAAATTGTAGCAGAGCTCCAGCGGTAGTATAAATAACAAGGTGAGACGGTAATCACCAGTACTTCATGATATCACCAAGGGATTCGAAGCATACCTGAACACGTTCAGGAATTGCATCCAAGAGCCTGACAGGTAAACACCAACTCGGGCGTAGTTGATATAGTTTTTGACTATTTCTTCCTTGTTTAACCAGCCACTGTACTGGTCATGAAGCGCCTTAGGCAAGTCCCAATGGTACAATGTCTAGCAGACAGAATCAGAAATAGGCCTCCACCTGTGTCTGGTGGAAAGCAAAGCACACGCCACATAGGGAATTATACTGTTTTTCAAGAGCTCTTGTGCAAGGTTCCTATAAAACGCTATCCCATCCGGATTCACCTTGTCATTTCTCCCTCCTTGGGGAATGACACGAGACCACGAGATGGAGAATCGGTATGCCCTGACACCATAGTATTTGAGGAGTGCAATGTCTTCTCTCCAGTGATGGTACAAGTCCGTGGCAACTTCACCGGAAGACCCATCAGCGATCTTTCTAGGAATGCAGGCGAAGGTATCCCATATAGAGTCAGCACGACTATCTTCATTGTATGCCCCTTCGATCTGGTAGCTCGCTAAGGGTGATGTTAGCAAGATTGATCTTCCAGTCACCTCTGCATATGGACGTCACACATAGCGAAACCCCAGGTGAAATCTTTGAGAAACTTGTGCTCAACCATTGAACAGGGAATGGGTATGGCGTGGACGTACGTGGGTTCAATATGTCTGATGCAAAAGAGAAAGCTCAACCTCAGTCCCACATGTCCCGGAGTAACATCGGTGAAGAGTGTCGTAGGATAGACATATGGTTCGACACCCCAATACTTTGGGCCCAGAATCCATAACGTGGGGATGAATCAAAAGCTTGTGTGGTTCTCATATCTTGCAGACCAGCAGCTGTTGCACAGATGCTAATTCTTCTAACCTGAAGGTTGAAGGTTGAACTGTGAAAATAGAGGTCCGTCAACAAAAATAGGATCAGCTCTACCACGTTTTATTGTAAAAGCACGACATTACCGGATTCTGTGTTCTTTATCGGACGTACATTAACCATTGCTGAGTCGCAGCGTGTTTGGCTATTATGTGGGCCGCTGAGCGTTGTTTACCTTTGTTGGATTTACAGGCCTTCTATGGCAGACTACGCGTCCTCATCGACAACTTGGATCGGGTCTGGCTGACAGTGTCTTTGAACACATCCGAGAACTCACTAGTATTCTTTTACTAGCACGATTCGGATGCGCAGCGTCGCATAGAAATCAACTTTAACCTCTCCGAGAACTCTCCTGCACCACTGACACTTGACACATTTCGCTTTGTCGCGATGATCCAGACCGGCCTCATACAAAACGCACACGATGATCTCGTGACAGACTTATGCTATGACTACTACGGACTTCACCTCGCTACCTGTAGTCTCGACCAACGGTAAGCCCTCATCCAAACGCGTCCAGCTACTCCCAATCGATTTCAGAATCAAAATTTGGCGGCTAGATGAAACCGAAGGGACATGGAGTGTAGAAGACGAATGGAAGGTCATATCATTTTCTTATAACATTGATACGATTTATTAAGTTGATTCTAGGCACATGATGCTGCCGTCTCAAGACTGAGCTGGGCCCATCCAGAGTTCGGCACAATCCTTGCGTCCGCGTCCTTCGATCGTACCGTCAAAATCTGGGAACAGACTTCCTTTGTTTCTGGTGATGTCCAGCCCAACGGATCCATCCACGCGCAGACCACAGTTTCTGGGAGTAGCTCTTCGTCAAGATGGATCGAAAGAGCGGTCTTACTTGATGCGCGTGGTACAGTGAGGGCAGTCGAGTTTGCACCGCACCATTTTGGATTGAAATTGGTATGTCTCAGCTTGTATTTTAATGACATCCCTTTTCTCATTCATGCCCAGGCAACCGTCTCATCTGACAATCACCTTCGGATATACGAATGTCTGGAGCAGTCTTCATTGGCTACTTGGCAGCTTTGCGAGGAGGTGGATGTCACCACACTTCCATCAGCATCCTCTCCTTCGTCGCTCTCTGTTGCATTTGCGACTCCAACTCAAACACACGCAACACTTGAGGGTGCCTCTGCATCTCTGGTTGCCCAAGCTTTACAACAATCACAGGTTCCGACGCAGCAAAGGCTTGGGTTAGGCAACCGAGAAGCCGATGGCGGATGGTGTGTATCGTGGTGTAAAGAGAGATATTGGGGCGAGGTCCTTGCAGCTGGTTGTGGTGTCTTGGGAAATATCAAAGTAAGTACCCACTTAGCATTTGGTCATAGTATGAATTCGTACATGAACTTCTCCAGATCATACAAGTATCACCCTCTCGCCGCCCAACAACACTTCTAACGCTCGATCCAACACCCTCTGGAGCACTCAAGTCATCAGAGACAAATTCAGCGGCAGGACCATCTGAAGGGGAGGCACCGACACCGTATGCGATCACCACCGTTGCGTGGGCGCCTTCCTGCGGACGGTCATACCACCTCCTCGCGACCGGAGGAAGGGACGGCCGTGTGAGAATCTGGAGAGTGAAACCAGCTGAAGACAGTGATGACGCCGAGGCTGAAGGAGAACCGAGATGGACAGGCACAATTGTTGCAGATTTTGACCACCACAAGTTTGTGCATCTGGTTCACTCTAGCATTTGTATTGATCTCCCGTGCAGGTCGGCGGTCGGTCGGGTAGAATGGAATATAACAGGGTACGGCCACCATACCAGGGTTACCTTCTTGAGTTACTGATTTGTAACTCAGCACTGTTCTCTCATCGGCTGGCAATGATGGTCGCGTTCGGCTTTGGAAAGCCACGATCGGGAGTGTCTGGAGACCTGCAGGTAGCATTGGAGTTGAACAGTCTGAAGATTCACCCGATGCAGACGCAGCCATGGACGAAAATGCGGTTGAGGAATAGTAGTTTAGTTTCACAAGTAGGCCACTGGATGTACAGAGTGCCTCAAGGACTAAACTTGAAGAATAAACATATCTCAATACCGTTTCTTACCAAATCACGAACACTGCTGATTGACTGCACTGGTGTGTACAAAAATTCAACGTAAACGTTCATCATTAGAAAGTAAGACTTCGGACAGTCGATAATTCATGGAGGCAGTACTGATCCAACGCAGAAACTATAAGTATTTAGAGTAAACGCACCAATTTGAATATCCCGTTCACTGGCTATTTGATCTGGCGACGGTTGATCTGACAGATTCATTGAATGCAGCATAGTGCGCCAATACTATACCTCTTTTACGTGTCGTTCTGGTCATACTACGGAGAAACCCCTTGACCAGTGCAATTTTTGGCCAGTTATAGAACGGTTTTGCTGCCATTGGCGCTCTGCAACTCCGGTGATAGCCTTTTTTACATCAACTAGTAGGTTTCTCGGAACCCCCCCATACTAGCTTATCACATTCTCACAACAAAATGGCTGGGTACAACCCATCACTTGATCTGTTTCATTACTACACGAAAGTGATGGTGCCCATCGTATAAGTTGACTGTCCCATGTGAAACCTACAATTTACCACATCTAACTTCACATGTCACTCTCTATCCCCATGAGCCAGGGCTGAGGTGCTCTCATGCATCGGCTTGCAGTTGACCCAATGGATAGGCCTCGTGTCTATGACTCTCTTACTTTATGATCATACGACCAACTTTGCCGACGAGGTGAGTCGCACTTTGACCCCTCCTGCCCATATTCTACATCACAGTGGACTGCTAGGTAGATCATTTCTGGAGTGGTCCATGGACATTCTCCAGAGCAATGTATTTCCGCGTTGGTGTGGTCTCCCTTAGAACATTCTGTCTGCTCACAGATATCATCAGATACGATATTTGGGTTTCACACAAGCAGTGTAAGCAAGTCCCGTATTGTTTAATGGTAGCTCGCTCACAACAGCTTCCTTCCCTAGGATTCTCATCCTAAGTGAGACAATAGCTGGTTAATCGCGCGGACTCACTGACAACGACATCATAGACGACTGTGCAACTGGTATCTTAGTTAGTAATTCCATAACATCGATCTTAGACTCACATTGAACATACCTTCTCTACTCAGTCGTAAGTGTCAGACGTAAAAGTCTTCATCCCCTGATCACATGCACAGCCCCTTCCAGTCCACTTACATTCTCTACGGCATTGAGATCGCTGTTATGGTCCTTTGCCAAGGTGCGTCGAACCTTCTTCGTGTCGTTCGCATTTGATATTCATTGTGAACCGTTTAGCTGCCATCACGGTACGGGTGTGGTACGTGTTTGCTCGCAAAGAGACACTTTTCTCTGGCGTTTCTTGAAGGAGTAAGTCAACGTGGCCATGATTTCTACACCAACACTCAAGCTAGCAGGGGAATGGCCGTGTATATATGTGCATTAGGTAAGACATTGTTCATCTATCCAAGAATTGTTGAGATAATTGGTTTAAGATCGGTCTTGTTCATCGTGATCGGGCTCACGATGACTGATACTTCACAAATTCCGGCAAGTAACCCGATTTGTTTTGTGTATGCAGGACTTGAAGTAACCACCCTAAACCGAGAAGGTATATGAAACCGCATTTACTACAGGGTACGTTCGACCGATCCAAGTGTGACATCACTGGTTCAATCTACTTTCCGATCTAGCGTTATCTTTGTGGCATTGACAGTGGTTTCAGTGTGTCGTGCAATGCTTAGCATTAAGTCGTTGGCTGCGACCGTGCACGTTGATCCTGGGTGGCTGCTTAACCATGTGGAGTTGGGCCGTGTTCATTGGCGCCAGGGAGCGATGGAAAGTGAGATCGTGGTAGAGATGTCTAGTGATTCCTATGATCTTCCCATCGCGTCTGGACCATCGCCCAATGAAACCGACTCGGCGTTTATGGCAAAGGGCATAAGTGGCCCTTCGAGCATCACTGCATCTCCGTGTTGACTCATAATTAAGTGGCTTGTATTCTCTTCGTTGATTGTGTATTTCGAACCTGTACCGTGCTACTCTATCAGAGGCACTATCACTCACCATGGCGGTCAATATGATTAACCTCATGGATTCAAAAATTGATATCGTACTATATATGCGGCCAACATCTTTTTATTTTCTGCCAAGTGCTATCAATACTACATCATGCACGTGTATCCCACCGTGGGGCTATATTTCTCGAAGGGCTCCTCTTCTGGCTACGGTGAACTTCATCACAAGTGTCACAAACCCTCTCCAGACAGGCATAGAGACCGTTACCAAACCTATTTGTATTTACCTCACTTCAGGATATACCACCGCATTAATGGGGTAGTGGTAACCTGGGTCGTTGCCATCGACCCGCCGGGGGTTCGATTCCCCCTTAATGCAAGTTTTTTTTTTCCCAAGCTCATCAAGCCAAGCTGACCTGAGCTGCACCTGCAGTGATAACTCTGTAGTGCGTGGCGTACCACTGCCTCTCTGTTGGGATATCAGGCATCAGTCCCCCTCGTGCATGCTACGATTGTAATTGATGCTTTAGCAGGCGTGCCTTCCCGGGCCTCCGATGTTAGACTAGCAAGCACGCGCGCAGCCATAGCCACAACCGGCCCGGATGATTACTAGTGCACACATGAGCCGAATGCGCAACATATCTCGCGTATTGCACATCATATGGACTCTTTGTTGGAATACTATTCGAGAGTCTAACTCAGTCGTTGCGCGGATGCGACGGACTGGGGTGATCGTAGTACATAATCGGTCTTATATACGAAAGAGAAAACAGTAAAGCCGTACATCGGGATATATGTATCGTATGACTGTCTGTGTCAGTCAACGGCTAAAGTAATGAATGAATGAAAGAGGGTCCACAATAAATTGTAATGTAAGTGTCCCTACATGTTGCCTGAAGTTTCATCTGCGAAAGCGCTTGTCGATCTCCAACACTCTTCCACTGCTTTTATCGCGTACTTACATTTTCTCCTTCTCCTGTGTCTCGCGTATCCGGAGCTCTGCAAGCTCCTAGTATCCCCTTTAGCTACTATTCATTCACTTTTATATATAAGATGCACCTTTCATACTCAAAGCACCTCAGTCTGTTGTCGAGCGCACGACTTAGTTTGTCCCTATTAGTCGCGCGCCCACACCTCGATCAAGTGCTATTTTCTACATCCGAATATTTCAATGTTTACGGAGGCGTTCAAGCAGAGCAGCCAATCGCAACTGAAGAGGTCTGCTTATTGTCTGCCTACTGAGGGAGAGTTGCTGGCCCTTCTAAATCACGGTTTCTGCCCAAGTACTCCGCGGTTTGAAGTGCTTACCTTATCCACAATTTCCAACTGGTAAGATCTTACCGCGCTAGGGCAGAACCCGTGAAGGGCCGCCTCCCCACCTGGAAAAGCCAGATTTAGTTTGGGAGGGTGGGGACACGCGGAAGAAGAAACTGAAACAATGGCAGTATTGTAGCAACAATGGGAAATCTGTATATGACTCGGAAATGGTCACACTTTTTCAAAAGTTAACAGTGGCTGACTAGCTAGGCATCAAACACCAGCCACTGCATTATTTAGATATACTTTACTGTAGTTACTGTTGACCCATCACCTCCGGAAAGGAAAAGTCCCTCAACACCGTTATCCCAGGACCGTTAGTCATTTTTCAAGGTACGGGTGCACCAAATTGTGACACTACAGGACTAATAATTGCCGAGACAGCTATGGCAAAAATCTATGGGACTCGGGTTTCGATTCAACGTCCCGGACATGGTGGGACTCATCTCTTTCAGTATACTTGAAATGAACTTCAGATTACCCTCTGTAACATCTGTCTTTTGTAAGTTACTTGGGGTGACCTTTGTCCTCTTGACTAATCCAATTCGGGTGATGCCCGCGCAGTTGTAACTCTGCTGTTAACAGGACGTTCCGTCATCCGTGCTCTCAATGCTTCTTCGCTGACCATGACATCCTCTGGATGCGGCGGCTTGAAGGACGTTAGCTGCTCTTCCAATTGTTCATCGAGTACGGAGGTGTCACACGCAGCAGCAATAAAGCCAAGGAACGGTGGCGACGGATTCAATGGCCGAGAACAGAATTCAGGGTGCGGCTGCAGCCCTACGAAGAACGGGTGGTCCCTGAGTTCGAGGATCTGCATTCGCTCGCCACGCTCGTCTTTCCCCACAAAGGTGAGTCCTGATGCTTCGAGTCGCGCTACTTCGTCAGGGTTCACTTCATAACGATGACGATGTCGTTCCCAAGCCTTGTCCGTATTACCATAGAGTTTACGTGCTTTGGACCATGTTGATGTCGAAGGATGGATACCATTAATAGTCGAGTGACCTTTGTCGGTGCCGTTCGCGATTGGAGTGGAAGGAGACTCTGAGGGAGACATCTCTGGGTCGGTAATGTTAGCACAGGGTTGAAAAACTGTTGGGCGCAATCCAAGACGCATCGTTCCTCCCATGTGGGTGCGCGATATTTCTGGCATGAAGACGATAAAAGGGTGAGTTGCATCAGGTTGAAATTCGGCTGATGTCGCATCTGCATCACCAAGTCAATGAAGGTGGCAAAAACAAGGAGTATGAAAAACGGCGTCGGAGCTCACCGTGCACGCCTAGCACGCTCCTCGCCCACTCTAGCACAGCCAATTGGAATCCAAGACAGATGCCCAAGAATGGCACTTTCTGTTCGCGCGCCCATTTAATTGCAAGGATCATACCCTCGGTTCCGCGGAGTCCAAAGCCCCCAGGGACAAGAATACCCCTTGACCCAACTTCAATGTAACTACTTAGTAGAGTGAAGAGTGAGAAGACATACCCAGCACCCACGACACTGCGCCAGGCGTCATGATATTTGGCAGGGTCTGAAACCTGAGTACGGGGTTCGAGGTCCGAAGACTCTACCCACTATGATTTCCCAAATTAATGTAGAACAATAAGGACTAAAAAGCAAAACAAACATGAATGACGAGTTCTCGCTTGACGCGGAACGCAGAATGCTCAAGAGCTTTGATAACAGACATGTACGAATCCTTGAGGTCAGTATATTTCCCAACCAGGACAATCTTGACTTGGTCAAAGAGCCGTTCTTGGCTGGTGTAGCGATAAGCAGAGGGAATAGAACCTATGTACGGGCGACACCAAGACGTACCCTTTTATCATACTTTTCCACTTGACGCCGAGGGATAAACCTTGAGATATCATTTCCTGCGTAATCTTGAGAGCCGGGAGGTTCAGCCGTTTGCTAAGATAGTCCACAATTCCTTGAGACTGAAGCAGGAGGGGGACATGATACACGGAGGCAACATCATGCACACCGACTACTTGTTCAGACGCAACATGACAAAACATGGAGATTTTCTCCTTGGTCGTTCCTTCTAGTGGCTTAGGTCCCAGTAATCGGCACGCAATCTATAATGCTTGAGTTCGACTGGACGCGTCAAAGCCTCTGAGGATTAAGACTCGCCAGATCAGGAAGCAATCCAAGTCCTCTCAGTGCGTGGACAGTTGTCTGTGTGGGCTTGGTCTTCTGCTCACCGTGCATATCTGGCACAAGCGAAACGTGTATAAGAGCAAAGTTTTCTTGCCCAACTCGAAATTGAAACTGGCGCATGGCCTCAATGAAGGGGGCGGATTCTATATCCCCAACAGTTCCTCCAAGCTAAGAGCATCTGAGGCATTTGTATCTGAGAAATGCGATCGCGCGTACCTCTACGATACAGAGGTCTGGTTCTTCTCCAGAATTATCAACTGGGATTTTCGAAACACGGTCTATCCAGTCCTGGATCGCATTTGTGACATGAGGGACAATCTATCGAACAGTCCATCAGGCTCTTATATGCACTGATTAGAATCACAGCCCCACCTGGACCGTTTTCCCAAGATATTCGCCTCTCCTCTGCACCAAGAGTCAACAGGCAAAACGAACCACTTTGACACAACAAACCTCCTTCTCAATGACGTCCCGATAAATCTTACCAGTAGTTATGTTATTATCTCTCGATAATGTGACATCTAGATAGCGTTCGTAGTTTCCCAGATCCAAGTCTACTTCACCACCGTCATTCAAAACATATACCTCACCTAGTGAGGATATTCAGGACAGGGACAATAGCATTATCTGCCACGATCTCACCATGCTCGGTGGGTCGCATGGTACCGGCATCTATGTTCATGTAAGGGTCTATCTTGATGGCGGTGACTCTGAGGCCAGCCGTTTTCAAGAGCAGGCCGGTCGAGGAGGCTACATATCGGACGACATGAACTGGGTACGTGACAGCCGAAGATGCCACATCGCACCAATAATGCCCTTTCCGATCCCACTAACCACACCTCCGGACACGAGGATGAACTTTGTCATTGTCACGAGGAGAAAAAAAGAGGCGGGAAGACCAAGAGATAATCATGTACAACCAGAAATTTAACAGAAAACAAGCAAGCTTAGTCAGCTTTGTACATAACCCGCGCACGTTGCTAATAATCTCCTTCCATTGTCGTTCATATGGCCATAACAACACGACTCACTTCCAATGTAACGAACGGATCTCCTCGGTGAGATCAACAGCCAGCATCAAGAGAAGGCTGAAAGATCAACTTGAGCCGGCATATCGCCCCCAAGGATAGCAACGATCAAATTCTGGGCAGCGTATGTTGCCATGTGTCTCCGTGTCTCCAGCGTCGCACTCGCAATGTGCGGAACGATAACGCATCTGCAACAGAGAATAAGCCGAAATAGACCTTCGAGCGTCTTGCACCACGACTCACTTGGGCTCCTTGACCAGCGGATGACCTTGCGGTACATTTGGTTCACCCTCCACTACATCAAGGCCCGCACCCCAGATCCATCCCTCTCGGAGTGCCTTCGCGAGTGCATCGGAATCCACCAACGTTCCTCTGCTCACGTTCACGAGCACACTGGTCTTCTTCATTCTCCTCAGCAAGTCTTCACTGACAGCATGATAAGTCCCTGAGCCTCCCGGTGCGAGAACGATCAGAACATCACTCTCCCGAGCC
The DNA here is from genome assembly GCA_038088835.1 of Singerocomus rubriflavus. Lineage (NCBI taxonomy): Eukaryota > Fungi > Basidiomycota > Agaricomycetes > Boletales > Boletaceae > Singerocomus > Singerocomus rubriflavus. The sequence goes on from JBBPJS010000413.1 coordinate 17,107, forward strand.
AGTTCTTCTAGGTCTACTTTCGAGAC
>JBBPJS010000414.1:0-17125 GCA_038088835.1 Singerocomus rubriflavus
GTTTTGGGCATGTGTGGTTCTTGATGACCACCAAAGGTTCACTGTGGGACATGGTGGCTAAGATGTGGTGAGTAAGGTGCACACTAGCAGGTCCTAGGCATGTTGCTAAGAGCTTTCGTCTTTTGTTACATATTGCCTTGGGCAAGACAACACATAGCCCTTGAAACAAAGCATGATGATGAAATATATGATAAGAAGAGATGTAGCATAATGCTATCCCTTCAGAGAGCCTTGCCTGATCGTGGAGGCTGAGATATGCGGGATGAGTGGCAAAGAAGCAGCAACTGTATTGCTGGAGATACCATGTACTATGTGATACAAGGGAGATGAAAGCTGAGTTGTAACTAGTGTAGGTATGAGTATATATTAGTGGGTTCCCCATACACGGACCAAGGTCTAGGGCAGGTGTAGGAACCAGGGTCAAGGGGTTTCCGTGACTCGCATGGAACAGCTAAGTAATACAGATCATGTGGTGCGTGGAAAGGAAGATCAGAAGTGGAAGCACTGGCTATGACCAAACAATAAGATGTGCTGGAAAGTGTTACTATGCGATGCATGGAGAAGAAGAGCAGAAGAAGAAGCATTGGCAGTGAATGGGCAAAGGGTTAAGTTCAGCACGTGACAGAGTAACAAGGGGAAACACATAGGGATTCCTAGTAGATGTGGTAGCATCTACTAGCTTAGTGTCTAGAGAGGTAAGAAGAGGAAAAATGTAACAGGTATAAATATCTATTCCTTATGACATTCCTGATCATGTAACTACCTTGCCCTCTCTTCACTCCATCACTATCCCATCATGTGCTCCACAACTAAACCCCTCTTCCTCTTTCTCATGATTCTTATGACCCCTCACTAATCATTTTAAATCCTCCCACATTCTCAAAGTGTCCACACCTTTCTTATCTCTGCCTTTACCACCCGATTGGTATGATTACTCATCAAGATCACATCTTGATTATGACCCTGCAGAACCCTTGATGGGATCTCTGCCATGATCTCCCTCCTGATCATCACATCTTGTGATGATCTTCCATTTACATTACTTTCTGCAGATTTCCTTATTTCTGATCTTCTCAGAAGCCTGCCTAACCTTTGCCTCATGAACCTCACCCTTTTAATCTAGTAAACCAGTAGCATTAATAGCTTATACCCTAGATCCAAGTTATAGCTTAATCTGTGCACATTCATGTACTGTATATAAGGGGTTGTGCAAGGGCTGGTGTCCCCCTAGCCAAATCCACTTGTTTACCTCTCCTACTCTGCCTGCAAAGGTGGCCTAGTGATGTTTAAGCTATAACAAGTAACAAGGTAGCTATTCGCCCACTCAGTCTTCAGACTGCCTGGAAGTGAGGCATTGCCTGAATGCAGTCCAACCACTACCCTCCTCTTCTCTATTTATTACTGTGTGTTTGCCAACTCATTACTTGGTCAAGACAGGACCCAGTCAAGACATTATGGATGACAATCATTATCAATACTTTGTGCAAGATAACCCATGTGATTCAAGAGTCTTATCACAAGCTCAAGATGATGTCATATCTGCAGATGACAAAGGTGTATGCTGCTGGTCTTCCTTATAATATTAACATGTTAGTATTTATAGTTGTTTCTCCTTGCCTACAGGCTTGGGGATGATCTCATTGGGTGCTGTGTGGAATGCCCCAAGATGGGGTGGCACCCCTGATCAGCTTTCAAGGATGATAACCTGGAGACAATCATGTAATTACCCAAGAGCCCAACTCCTTGCCCCACAGCTCAATCACAATTATGCCATACTCATAGGATATGATATTAGAAGGATGCACACCAGCTGCAAGAGCACTTGGTGATACTGACAATGCAATAGTTCATCAAGGTGTTGATGATCACCCTTTCCTCACTTCCATTTCTCCCTTTGCTATTCAGCACTCTTCTCTTCATAATGTCTATAGGATTCTCTTGATGATGCCAGATCACCCGATGGGTTATAGGTAATGGATATAGGCAGGGTTATAGTGTTTCTCTGATTGCTCAACATCTTGTTCCTTCACATCAGTTACACCTTGACCCTTCATGTATATTACATTCCTTTCACCTCTTCACACTCTTTATGAATTACCCTGATCATTTTCCATTCCTGATCACCTTATCTTCCTCATCTCCATTATTCCCTCTAATCAGTATGATCACCAATTGAGATTAAATCTCAATACAAACCCTGCAAGATCCTAGATGGATCTCTGCCACAATCCCTCTTCCTAATCATCACATCTTGTGATCAATCACCCCCTTTACCCTAGTTTCTGCAGTTCATTTCTGTTTCATTCTATTTCTTAGAAGAGCTGTTTAATGTTTTCCTCATGGACACTGCCCTTTCATATAGTATAGCCAATAGCACTAATAGCATATACTCTAGACCATGGATACAGCTTGGTCTGTGCTCCATTCTGTAACATATATAAGGGGTTATGAGTACAGGCTATTCCTTCAGCCTAATCCACTTGTTAACCTCCTCTTCTACCCTGCCCTAATAAAATGGCCTAGTGATGAGTGCAAGTAAAAGACAGCTATTCACCTACTGGTCCTTTATTGAATCCCTAGGAGTGAGGCATGTCTGAAGATAAAGCCACTCCTTCCCTCCCCTTCATCATACCATTGTATCAGATCCTCATACCACTAAACTGCCAACATATTGGCCTATGAGCAAGCTCATTCCCCAATGAAGTACAGAACCTAGTACCAAGTAGAACAGAAGACATTCATTGGAAGAACCTTCAAATCAGAAACTACTAAAGAATCATATAATATAATCCTTTATTATACCAATTACTAATGTTATACCTGCAACCATGAGAGGCTACCATTGCCATGATGGTCTTATCATATTACAGATATAGAAATGTGAACTTAAGCCACTAATGACACAGCAATCCTAGTTGGAACATTGTTGGAGTTATCACACATATCCATGATCTATGGTGACACCACCTTCATTTTCAAGGGTTGCAATCTGGTAATAGCTACATGATCACCCAAGGCTCAGAACCCTTGCCCCAAGAGCTGAACACAATTATGCTAGTATTGTTAGGATGCTAGTATTAGAAGGAAGACAGAGTACCATTGCAAGAGTATGGTTACTATAAAGGACTTGCAAGAGTAGTTCTGGAGTTCACATATAAAAGTTCCCTTAATGCACAGCTCTCTCATTCTATCCACATTCCCTTTCACTGTCCTAGTGCCCTTTCTTATATCCAACATCATGGTTTAAGCCCCATATCATTTATCCTGGTCATCTGCCAGGTTATTGGGTTAGTTGGCAAAGTAGTGTATTTCTTCAAATTCACAACACTTGGATTAGGCTGTTTATTGGCCTGCAACCAGAAGAGGCCACATCTCCATCTGAGAACAATTCCTAACAACTTCCATGGAACAATGAAATATATCTACATACACCATTGCAATCAAAACTGAATTTACATTGACACTTGTAACATCATATAATAGCATGGCTGCAAAGCCATAAGAATACTATCTGTAGAGCCCTTTGCTCCAAATGCCATGATTCCTGGAATCTAGAGTGTGTCCAGTGGCAAGTACTTCACTGCTATGATCTTCTCTTCACATACCCTTTAATGATTTCCCTATGACACTTATTCAATATTGTTTCACACTAAAGACCTTTTTTGCAAACCAAAGTCACTCTCTTGTTTGAAGAAGCTTATCAGAAGATTGATCTAAAACTGAAATGCCTTGCTGAAGCCAAGGGTTATAAAGTACAGATCTTGGTGGAATTGTGAAAGCAAGCTCTGAAAGAAGTCCAGTTCAAAGATTTGATTTGCACAAGACAAGATGATACTTCACATTCTTAAAGACAAAGAAGATAGAATCAAATAGAGGTTGGTTAAATGGAGCATATGAAACATTAACAGGCATCAAACACATCCTTTGAGACAGTCAGGTTAATAAGACTGAATTGCATGCCATATTATGCTTTTATTCAAGAACTGCTCATGTTACCACTCAAGAACTCTTCCTTCAGTACACTTACAATCAAGACACATCAAGTGATCATTCACAAAGTCTCTACCCAGAGCTTGGCCAATGATCTAAAAAGAATGGTTGCTTAATTCTGTGGTAATATCTCGTCTCTTTACAAAGTTCCTATCAAAGAAAATATTCTGGTAACAAAATAGTTAACAAAGCATCTTTCTTAAGATTCTTTTTGACTGTGTCAATCCCTTTTCACTTCCTGATATTCTCTCATTGACATTTTCCCACTAATGACATCTACATTCAACTCTTCTCATTCCCTTTACAGCTCCATTCTAAAATGACATCAAAACTTATCACAAGCAAGGACTAGAGAAGATGTACAAGAAGGATTCAAGAATTTTTCAGATTCAAGAAGCAATGAAGCCATATGCACAGTTAGTCGAAGTTGAAGATATCTGACCATGAAACACCTATGGAAAACTCAGGTTGAAATAGGATACTGGGTGAAATCAAGAACTATAGCTCTAAAAGATTGTGGATAAAGATATCAGATACCTAGGCACCCCATTAGTATGGATAAGTCAAATCACAATGAAGAAATTTATTTCAAAGATCTTTTCAAGTTTTCCCTCTTTTATTAATATTCAATATGCATAGAACTAAAACATGCAACTTAAGGCCAAGGTATTAAGTTATCAAAGTCAAGAGGTGTCCAACATGACATTAAACTGTTTTATTGTCTCTATGACTCTGTAAAGATCCTAAAATGATCAGAAACTTATTCGATTCTAGATATGATTTTAAAATGTCTACTCTTAATATCTGGATAAGTACAGAAACTGTCATAGACAATTTGAACAGTCTCTAAACATGAAAGTTCTCTTCAAGATTCAATGGTTCTATCATCTGGCATACAATTATTCATTCAAAAAGAAGTAAGATTGCAAGATTATTTGTCTTTGCAAAGTAAGGTCTATAATAGAAAAAAGAATCAGATCAAGAAGAAGACATAATCAAAACATTATTAAACTTTTTCAGTGGTCATAACAAGATAATCGTTAGAATCTGAACATATTTAGAAACTGTTCAATCCCCAACTTGAACTTAGTCATTAAATTGTTCCAATAATCCACCTCATTGTCAAACTAGAAAGTTGCATTCAAAATTCATGAAGATCCAAGGCATCTGTTATTTGTTTGCAAGAAAGTGAGGCCTGTGCCCAAAGATCTAAAGAATCAAGTTCACAATTATCTTGAAGCAGACATTAAAAACTTTCTAATGGTTGTTTACTCAATGATTAATAGTTCTAACTGCAGAACAAAAACATAGTCAACATTTGGCACAGTCATTAAACATCATGGTTCCTGAGATGAACAGAAACTCATTCATTTCTAAACAAGAATGGAAAAGGTTTATTTTTTTTTTAGTTTTCTTTTTTTTTCTTTTAGGAAATGTTCTAGATCAAGAATAAGATTGAAGTCCAAGATATTCTTTTGTTACAACTGAAGTCTCATCAACTATCAAGGCTTTTAATTATTCAAGATCAAAAACTGCTCCTTAATTATGTTCCCATTTTTACTTTTGCTGCATCCTTTCTGAAAATCATTAAAAGAATATACAAAAGAACAAAAGAACAAAAGAAACACTATAAAAGTATAAAAGAAGAAAAGGCTCTCAGCTCAGACATGAGGATAAATATGTTCTTTCTGAAAAACCAATTGCAGAGATTACTTCAAAGCATTCTATGTAATCTGCAATAACTATAAACTATAGTACAGTCTGGAATAACTTTAAATCTATCTAGATCAGCATATCAATAAACTGCCTAGAGTCCATAAAGACTATAAACTATAACCTGAACAAGTTGGCAAAATCAGTATCCAGCAGTATCCTCTGTCACCACTCAGTTTAGCCTCTAGGTCTTTGAAATTTCTTCTAGCACATAATCCAGAAATCTCCATCTCCCTCTCATATCAAGCTTAAAGAAAAAGTATTTTCAAGATAATACCAGACTATAAGATAACAGTTATTTGTCTTTAACAAGAAGTGAGGCTCATTCTGAAAAGTCAAGTAAAATCAAGAAAAGAAAAGTACTTTGTGTCTCTGCATTTGCAAGATATCATCTCAATCTTTCTCTCCTTAATCCAATAGGTGAAGCTTAAAGGAAGTAGTAGCCAGTCAAATGGTGAAGCTAGCAAGAAGTAATAACCCTAAAGATCTACTCCCTGAAATATAGAGAAAGCTGCTATTGAAGATATATCAAGAACAAGTCAAAGTATTCAAATAAGTTCTTCAAGTTCAAGATATTATCTGAACCCTCCAGTCTAGCTAAAGACCTTAAAGAAATGCATTTGTCTAGCCAAAGACTTTAAACTATGGAATCATTCATGAATTCAAAGATGATGCCATTCAGAAATATCATAGTCATCTATGATGAAGTTTATAAAGTCCTCAGTATAACTATAAAGTGCTAGTCCTGGATAAGACTCTAAAAGGTCTTGGACCTAAGCAAGTCTGTAAAAGGCTCCTCTGTCCCCCTGGTTTTATAGTTTGGCAGATTACTCAAACTTATCATTCTCTTATCAAAGATTTCTATTTGTCAAAAGATTTGGTCTTATCACCTGTTATGAATTTGTGTATGAACTTGTATGAATTTTGCACTATGACTGCATGCTTGCACACACAAGTGCCATGACATTCTCTTTCCCTGATCACATGACCACACTGTCCCTTCACATCATCACACCCTTGACCCTTCATGTTGATCACATCTCTTATCTCTCTTCACACTCTTCATGAATCACCAATCATTCTTCTATTCCTGATCACCTTATCTTCCTTATCTCTGTCATTCCCTCTGATTGGTACAATCACTATCAAGATTGCATCTCAATCACAACCCTGCAAGATTCTAGATGGATCTCTGCCACGATCTCCCTTCCTGGTCATCACATCTTGTGATCGATCATTCCCTTTACCCTAGTCCCTGCATCTTCATCTCTATTCCTTTCATTCTACAATGAGATGTCTAATGTTCTCCTCATGAATACTGCCCTTTCATATTGTATAGCCAATAGCACTAATCACATATACCCTAGACCCACGACACAGCTTGGTCTGTGCTTGTTCCTATAACGTATATAAGGGGTTATGAGTATAGGCTGTTTTCCCAGCCTAATCCACTTGTTACCTCTTCTACCCTGCCTTTACAAGGTGGCCTAGTGAAGTTAAGACTAAGTAAGGGACAGCTATTCACCTACCAGTCCTTCATTGAATCCCTAGGAGTGAGGCAGTCTGGAGATAAAGCTAACCCTCCCCTCCTCCCCTTATTGAACCATCGTATCATCCTAGCACCACCATACTGCTGAACCTATGGCCAGCTAGCAAGCTTGTTCAAGCACTCATACAGATCCCAGTAACAGAGAAGAACAGAAGACATTCCTTGAAAGAACCTTAGCATTAAGAAACTATTAAAGATCACGTGACATAGTTTTTCATCATTTAGACTACTGATGTTATACCTGTGATCCTGAGAGGCTATCATTGCTGTGTGGATCTTATCATATTACAGATATGGACTCACAGATATTTAAGCCACGAGTAGCACCATGTCTCTCATTGGAACATACATGGAGGTTATACGAACATACTTCCATATCTACAGTGACACCATCTTTGTTCTCAAGAATGGCAATCTGAAATCAGCCATGTGATTACCCAAGGACTGGAACCCTTGCCCCAAGATCCAAACATGATTATGCTAGTACCATAGGGTATTAGTATTAGGAGGAAGACAGAACCACGATGCAATAGTTCGTTGATTATTAAGGACTTGCAAGAGTAGTCCTGAAGATCCTATTAGAAGATAGTCCCAACTCAGTCCTCTCCTTTATCTTGTATCCCTCATCCCTGCTGTTCAGCACTCTTTTATCTGGACATTATCTCAAGGTGTCATATCCCACATTTCGAGTCAACTCCAGTACCTCCGTACCACCTCCGGTCTGTCTCTCCTCCGTTCTCCTGTACTTACTCTGCTTTGGACTTGTACTTACTTATTTCCTTTGACTTTGTTTCCCTTACGTTCTCTTATGTTACTCCTACCTTACGTTCCATTCCTCACTTAGTTAGAACTCTGATACTGGTGCTCACTTAGGAGCACAGCTCCGAGGCTGCACTCCAGCATAGTCTTACCTCCGACCCCTCTGATACATACTGTAACCCGACTCCAGACTTAGTCATCCGAGTCCCTCTGTATATAAACTCCGTAGTTACATCTTGTACACTTCAGTTTGAATATCAATCTAACCTGACGCTCTCCCCACTCATCCTCTAAGTCATTGATTGACTTCTCCTAACTCCCCTCTGACCTCTGACCTCTGACCCTTAGTAAATTTGGAACAACCGGATCCTGTGCAAGGGCACACCACATAAGGTGAAGCCAAGTCCTATCCGAACCCCTCAACTCCAGACCTTTGGAGTTCCCCTCGGAGCAGCATCCGAAATGAGTTTAACACAAGGACTCATCATATCATTCCCTGGTCATTTGCTGGGTTGGTTAGGTTTGTGGTTGGGTAGACAGAACTCTTCAGTTCTACAACATTACTCTTCTTTTTAATATTCTGCATCAAACTCTATTCCTTTGCCCTTTGCAGAAAAGTTCTAAACATGACATGAAAACTATTTAGTCTCTTTCTCTTGGTTTTATAGGTTTTGGTGAGAAGATCCTTAAAACCCTTTCATATATTTCATTATATGCTTACCATTGAAATATATGGTATTCTATTTGCCTTCCCTTTCCAGCCATACATGGAACTCTTGCATCTTATGCCTCAAGTATGGAACTGGGTCTAATGAGCAATTGGAACATCTTGGATATTATTCTTCAAGTTTGCCCTCATATGCTGCACTCTGTCAAATATTGCCTTGATTGCCCATGCCCTCCTACCACCCTTCATGACTGGATAATTGTCAGTCCTTTATTGGATGATAATTGTTCTCTTTATGATTATAACAAGTTCTCCCTGATCTTTGGATGTCTGAAATCCATCCTAGAGATGGGGGAAGTGTTACAAACTTGTTACAATACTTAGTACTATGACTGCATGCTTGCATGCATGAGTACTCATGATTACACTTTCTCTAATCACATGACCTCCTTGTCCCTTTACATCAGTCATATCTTGACCCTTCACATGTATCATATTCCTTTCATCTCTTTATACTCTTCACAAATCATCCTGATCATTTTCCATTCCCAATCACCTTACCTTCCTTATCTTCATCATTCTCTTTGATTGGTATGATCACCAATCAAGATTGAATCTTGATACAAACCCTGCAAAATTCTAGATGGATCTCTGCCACAATTCCTCTTCCTGATTATCACATCTTGTGATTGATCACCCTCTTTACTCTAGTCCCTGCAGTTTATCTCCATTTTATTCCATTCCTCAAAAGAGCTGCCTAATGTTTCCCTTATGGACACTGCCCTTTCATATAGTATAGCCAATAGCACTAATAGTGTATATCCTAAACCATGGACACAGCTTGGTCTATGCTCCATCCTATAACATATATAAGGGATTATGAGTACAGGCTATTCCCCCAGCCTAATCCACTTGTTAATCTCCTCTTCTACCCTGCCCTAATAAGGTGGCCTAGTGATGAGTGCAAGTAAAAGACAGCTATTCACCTATTAATCCTTCATTGAATCCCTAGGAGTGAGGCACATCTGAAGATAAAGCCACTCCTTCCCTCCCCTTCATCATATCATTGTATCAGATCCTCATACCACTAAACTGCCAACATATTGGTCTATGAGCAAGCTCATTCCCTGATGAAGTACAGAATCCAGTACCAAGTAGAATGAAAGACATTCATTAGAAGAACCTTCAAACCAGAAACTACTAAAAAACCATGTGATGTAATTCTCTATCATACCAATTACTGATGTTATACCTGTGACCATGAAAGGCTACCATTGCCATGATGATCTTATCATATTACAGATATAGAAATGTTAACTTGAGCCACTAGTGACACAGTGGTCCTAGTTGAAATATCATTGGAGTTATCACACATACCCATGATTTATGGTGATACCACCTTCATTTTCAAGGGTTGCAACCTGGTAATAGCTACATAATCACCCAAGGCTTGGAACCCTCACCTCAAGAGCTGAATATGATTATGCTAGTATTGTTAGGATGCTAGTATTAGGAGGAAGACAGAGTACCATTGCAAGAGTATGGTTACTATAAAGGACTTGCAAGAGTAGTTCTGAAGTTCATGTATAAAAGTTCTTCTGATGCACAGCTCTTTCATTCTATCCACATTCCCTTTCACTGTCTTAGCACCCTTCCTTATATCCAACATCATGGTTCAAGTTCTGTATCATTTGTCCTGGTTGTCTGCCAGGTTGTTGGGTTAGTTGGTAAAGTAGCATATCTCTTTAGATCCACAACAATACTAGACACATTGATAAGGCTAGCTTTCATCTTTTGTTATATGTTGCCTTGGGCAAGACAGCACATAGCCCTTAAGGGAACTAAGGTGAAAGAATGGTATTATAACATCATATATTTCCTTTACTTTTTTCTTTCTTTTCTTTATCTTATCTTATCTCTTCATCTAATCTTATCTTCATCACATGACTAGGTCAAGTGACAGGTCACATGACGGATCACATGATCAGGCCTAGACCAATGATGTTATGCCTGTAGGCTGCCTCATAGATATAGCCTTTTTTATTTCCATTTTATTAAAGAAGCCTTCTTTTCATTTCTGTGCTTTTTTACTTCTTTTCCATTTTAATGCCTCATGCTTGCCTTGAGGTATTAATCTCTATTGCTGATGTCACCTGGTCTGTGCACATCCTTGTATAGTATAAATATGGGGTGTATTCAACTGATTCTCCTCAGTCTAATCCACTTGGTTATTTGCCTTCTAGCTAGGTTGAGACCTTAAGGATACTACTCATCCTTACCATCATATCTTCCCTACTACCTTTGTGTCTTTGTGCACTGTGTGGCAAGACCCTGCATGGTATCTGCAAAAGTGCAGCAATTGCAATTGCATCTCAAGAAGTATAGTGTTTTGCTAGATGCTGCAACACTTGGATTAGACTTTCTTACATGCCCAGTCTTTGTTGTGATCTAGTGTCTACTCCTCTTTCTGACTATTCCTTGTTGCACTGCTCCATTGATTCAAACAACCATCTGGTCCAAGAAAACATTGAGCTTGGCCCATATTCCCACTACCCCCTCGAAGCCACACCTTTCCTTGAGTGGCCAGAAGAATTGGTTGAGCCTATTGCTTCCAACTCCCCATCTTCAATCCCATCTTATATCTACGACTATGTCAACTATACTGACAACCTTATGCAAGAAAATCTAGCAAACATCACTAGGTACACTCTATTGAAACCTAACAAGTTTAGTCCAGAGTGGATTAGGTGGTGTTTGAAAGCAAAGTTTACAGTAGTTGGTCAAAAATACTTTAAGTGTCGAGAACAAGAAAGGCTTGCTAAGCTAGAAGCCAAAGTTGCTCATTACAAAGTAAAGCTCAAGGCCTTAAGAAAGAAGAAGATAGAGCACAAGAAAAAAGTTCTCATTTATTCTACCAAGCATTGTTACAATTTATGCTCCTGCCTATACACACTTAGGTTACTAGGCCCTGTAGCTTAGTAACTACCCTTCAATATGCATTTTGATCCTTTCACATCATATAGAGGGACACCAAACCCAGACAACAAATCACCAGACTCTCCTGAAAACTCTCCACACTATTCACCTCCCACTTTGCCTACTTCTACTGCTAACATGTCTATGAATCAGCAACTTGCAGATATTCTAAACCATTTGGTTCAACTCACTCTTAATATCAATATGCAATCCCATCAAAAAGATGTTACCAAAAAGATAGCTGACCTAGGCAACTGGGATGGTAAAAGAGAAACTTTATAACTTTGGTTAACAAGAGTTCAAGTCTGGCAAGAGGTGCAGCAATGGGGCTCAGACAAGCTTCATTGCATTACTATCTTGTCAAGATTTGAAGAAGGAAATGCATTTCTTTTTGTGCATCTAGAAATAGAAGAGTGTATATGTGGAGAAAAAGAATGGCTGTTAGATGCACAAGGTAACCCAACAGCCAATCACAAAGAAGACATCACATGGCTGGATTGGGATGCACTTAAAGCCAAGATTGCCCAATATTTCTGCATTAATTCTCTCACTCATGAATCACTTACCAAGCTAGAGAATCTAAGGCAAAACAGACAAAACACCTTTGATTGGTTGTTTTGATTTAAGATGTTAGCTGACAAGGCTGAAGTAGCAGATGACTACTGTTTGGTACTTCTTAAATGCTTGGTGGATCACCCCATATACCATCAAGTAAACATGTGGAAGCACAATGCCACATGGATAGAGTGATGTACTAAGATACAGAAAGTAGGCATGGCTTTTAAAAAAGAATGAGAAGAATGAGGAAACTTTGCCTTGTATCAACCAAAGCCTTCTGCTCCTCCCCAACAATTCTTGCAACATCCACAACCTCAGCTTTGGTCCCCAAACTCATATTATTCCACACCTCATGGCCCTCCTTCTACTCGTTTTACAGATACTCAGCCTGGTCAAGAAGCACCAATGGACATTAGTGTTCAACAAACTACTTCAGCAAATTGAGCTCCTCCTATTAATAACTGATTTGCACCTCCCCATCTCTGCTACAGTTGTGGCAAACTCAGCCACATACACGCAAACTGTCCTACTAATTCTAGATGGTTTGTATGTTAGCAGGTTATATATGACCAGTGGGGACAGCCATCTTTTTACCACTCTCCACCTAAACAACCTAAGTATGTCACTACTCAAATGATAGGAATGAAATTCTCTGAAAAACCAAACAAGGATGGTTGGCACTTAGCCCAACTTTACAATATGCATGATTCTTACCAAGTCATGCAACAAGCAACTGTTCCTCAGGCTGGTACTTCTTATTCCCAACCAATTTCCCAGTCCAGCATGTTTGCCTGTGCTGTTTATATGACTGATGAAGCTAAGGTGTATTATAGAGATAAATTTGCTGCAGAAGCACAAAATGCTGCTGCCAACAATATCTCTTTAAACTAAGCAAGACCAATGGTAATAGGGGTGCCAGTGATCAAGGACTTTTATATACATCTTCCATTTTATCTGACATTTCTAGTATTTCTTCTTCTACTAATATATTTGATAGCTCAGAGCTAGACTCAGCAATCAAAACAGCTTTTGGGGTATCTGTTAGGGTGTCTCATTTGAGCATGGCACTGGATCTAAAACATAGTGTGCTTAATTCCCTATTAAGGTGAGTAAAAGTTCATGCTATAACTTATAAACCCCCTAGTTCTCTTTTTTATCATGGTGAATTCAATGTTTCATGTCAAATAAATGTAAAATACAAAAACAGTGACTGCTTAGTTGAGTTGAAGGCTCTTCTTGACTCAGAGGCTTGCAACACATTCATTGATCAATGTATTGTAGAACAATACAGATTACCAGTTCAACCCCTACCTAAACCCTTAGATGTAATTAATGCAGATGGCTCCAAGAATCTTCAAGATTCCATTTCTCATTATGTCACTCCCTTCATAACTATCCAAGGGCATATTGAAGCACTAGATGCTTTAGTTTCTACTCTTGGTACCCATCATATCATTATAGGCTATGATTGGCTTGCTTACCACAACCTTAACATTAATTGGGTTGAAAAAACTATTTCATTCCCTAAATGCACATCTCATTGTAATTTATATTCTCAACTAACTTGACAAATGCATCAAATGACCATTGAAGAGCAAATGAAGCTTGAAAAGCAAGTTTCCAAAGCTTACCATGACTTTTTAGACATATTCTCTAAAAAAGAATCTAAAAGAATGCCAGAAAGGAAGCCTTGGGACCATGCTATAGAGCTCAAAGAAGACTTTGTCCCAAAAAAAGGAAGGGTCATTCCATTATCAGAACAAAAATAGAAGGAAGTTCATATTTTCCTATCGAAAGAACTAAAAAAGGGATATATTTGTCCTTCAAATTCTCCTCAGACAGCCCCTGTCTTCTTCATTCCCAAAAAGGATGGGAAGAAGCACATGGTAATGGACTATCGCTATCTGAATGAAGGCACCATAAAGAATGCCTACCCCCTTCCTTTAATCTTCACTCTTATCAATCAGCTTAAAGGTGCCAATATGTTCACTACTTTGGATCTTCACTGGGGATACAATAATATTAGGATCAAAGAAGGCAATGAATGGAAAGGAGCATTTGTTACCCCTGAGGGCACCTATAAACCTTTTATTATGTATTTTGGAATGACTAATTCCCCAGCTACATTCCAACAGATAATGAATGATATTTATGAAGATATATGGGCAACAGTTCTTATTTATCTAGACAATGTCAACATCTTTACAAAAAAGATAACTCATGAACAACATGAAAACATTGTTTGGGAAGTTCTTCAACATCTCCAAGATAATAACTTATATGCAAAGCCATCAAAGTGTCATTTCTCTCAAGAGAAAGTGGACTTTTTAGAAATGGTCATATCTAAAGACAGTGTAGAAATGCAAAAAGGAAAGGTCGATGCAATCTTAAATTGGCCCATTTCTAAAAAGCTCAAAGATGTACAATCTTTTCTGGGATTGTGCAATTATTACTGCTGTTTTATTCAGGACTTTGCTAAGATCTCAAAACCTCTTATGAGTCTTACAAAGAAAGACACAGAATTCTGCTGGTCAGAATCTCAGCAACAAGCTTTTGATAAGCTAAAACATCAATTTACCTCTGCTCTCCTCCTTGTCTTTCCTAACACTTCAAAATCAATGAGAATTGAAGCAGACACTTCTGATTTAGCAACCAGCACAGTCTTATCCCAGCAATGTGATAATGACTTGTGGCATCCTTGTGCTTCCTATTCTCATTTGTTCTCAAAGAAAGAATGAAACTATTCAATTTATGACAAGGAGTTATTAGCCATTATCTGAGCTTTAAAGGAATGGTGTCACTATTTAATAGGTCTTCCATCTTTTAAGATTTGGACAGATCACAAGAATCTTGAATTCTGAAAAAAGCCCCAAGATCTGTTTGCTAGACAGGCAAGATGGCATGCCTTCCTTTTGGAATTCAATTTCCAAATCTCCTACAAATCTGGCCCACAAAATGGTCAAGCTGATGCACTCTTTAGGCGACCTGACTATGGTGAAGCAGCTGAAAAAATTAACATGAATGTCACAGTGCTTCCACCAGCTAGTTTTGCTTGCAATATTTTTCTCTCTTCTTCATTTATAGAAAAAATAAAAAACAGTACAAAAGTTTGCTTTGATAACATTCCCTTATTATTTAAATATGATGGAGAAGTTTTCAGATCAAAAGAAAATAAAATATATGTACCTGAAAATCTTTGGGTGCAGTGTATTACCTTGTGCCATGATTCTTCCATTGGAAGACATTCTGGTGAAGGTCATACTCAACACCTTATCACTCATTACTTTGCATGGCCTGGTATCACAGGTGATATCAAGCAATATATTCATTCCTGCCAAGCTTGTGCAATTTTCAAAGAAAAGCAACATTTGTCAGAAATTAAACCCCTTCCCCTTCCAACAGCATCTACCCTCTGAAAGGATATTTCTATAGACTTTGTTTCAGGTTTCCCAGAGATAAACAGCAACAACTCTATCTGTGTTATTGTTGACCATTTCTCTAAAGAAGTTGTTTTCATTCCTTGCTCTAAATCTATTTCTTCTTTCAAACTAGCCAAATTATTCAGGGATAATGTATGGTGTCTACATGAACCCCCATCCTTCATCACTTCTGATTGGGGGCCACAGTTCATTTCAGCCTTTACTTCAGACCTCTGCAAGATGTTGAACATCTCCCAAAAGATCTCCACTGCTTACCATCCACAAACAGATGGTCAGACAGAACATATAAACCAAGAATTGCTTACATACCTTTGAACTTTTGTAGCCAAGAAACAAGAGCAATGGCTTGATTGGATCAAGCTAGCTCAATTCCATCATAACAATTCTTTTTCTACAGCTACAAAAGCCACTCCATTTTCTATCACTTGTAATTATGCTCTGCAACTTGGTTTTGAAGCTGCTAGTAGTAGCTTTGATTTAGAGTGTGTCAAAGCACATTCTGAAGTAAAATTGGCTCTTGAAAAGACTCACAATAAAATGCTTAATGCTCCACATCCTCCTATAACCTTTATGCCTATTGTTGGTCAACAGATTTGGCTTTCTACTGATAACCTTCATCTTCCCTATTCTGCTTGAAAACTCACACAGAAATGGTTGGGCCCATATAAGATCCTTGAAATCTTGCTGAATGCTCTGCGTTTGGACCTGCCAAAATAACTTAGAATTCATTCAGTCATCAACATTTCTCATGTCAAACTGTATCATGACACTTTGCCAGATCAGCCAGTTTTGCAGCCTGATGCAATTATTGTCACACAGAAAGGTGATGAAGAATTCGAAGTGGACCATGTTCATGCTTCTTGCATGCATAATGGAACACTTCAATATCTGGTACATTGGAGAGGTTGGGATGACTCAGATGATACTTGGGAACTGGCTAATCATTTGCAAAATGCATCTGAGGCCATTGCTGAATTTCACAGGTTGAATCCTTCAGCTCTCTGTCATATTCATTTGCAAAATGTGAACTTTGTATCTCTCTTTAATTCTTATGAAAATCTCACTATGGTCACTGACTCTCTGACTCATCTGGAATACAAGTCTTAAGGGGGGGAAGTGTTATGACATTATACATTTCCTTTACTTTTTTCTTTTTTTTCTTTATCCTATCTTATCTCTTCATCTAATCTTATCTTCATCACATGACTAGGTCAAGTGACAGGTCACATGACTGATCACATGATCAGGCCTAGACCAATGATGTCATGTCTGCAAGCTGCCTCATGGATATAGCCTTTTTCATTTCTGTGCTTCTTTACTTCTTTTCCATTTTGATGCCTCATGCTTGCCTTGAGGTATTAATCTCCATTGCTGATGTCACCTGGTCTGTGCGCATCCTTATGTAGTATAAATACAGGGTGTATTTGACTAATTTCCCTCAGTCTAATTCACTTGATTATTTGCCTTCTAGCT
>JBBPJS010000415.1:0-17120 GCA_038088835.1 Singerocomus rubriflavus
CAAGAAGTGTCTATTGACTTCTTCTACTTTAGCGTATATGGGAGGGGGAGAGCTGGGCATCTTTGGCACTCCCCTCTTTAAAAACCCTGGGTTTTACCTACAGTGGCTGTCCCCTTGTCTTCATCTGCCATGTCACCCATTTCCTCAAGGAGCAGGAGCTGGGAGGAAATGGTGTGAGTTTTCTTCGTCGATGGAGGGGAGGAAGCATTCTTGAACTTGGGGCATGCTTTGCTTCAGTGACTGGCTTGTTGGCACCGGAAGTATAGTTTGAGGTCCAAGCACCTCTTGCATTCTTCAGGGGTTATCTTGTTGACATGAGTGGCATTTATGTCCATGGCATTGGGATCTCTAGTGGGAGTGCTGTGAGTTGTGTGGAAATACTGAAACTGACAGGGTTTGCTGCCTTGTTGAGTGATGTGGTTCGCTCATTCGTTCTGGGAGATGAACATGGTGGCATGCGTCATCCATTCTTCAACTGTAGTGGGGACTTTCTCCATTCCATAGATGCGGCACATGATGGGAATGGGGATGGCAGCAGCATAATAACTGATGAGAATGTGGTTCTTGGTGATTTTGGCCTTGGACTTCTTTGTGGCAAAGTGGGCATTGTACTCTTGGATTGAGGGTTCATATTCCCTCTTCTTGTTAAGTGTCATCCTGATGGTGGCAAGCCAGGAGATGGCATTGGCTATGACTTGCTGGTTCTGATAGGCCTCACAGAAGGCCTTGAGGAAGTTCTGGTAGGTATCCATGTCGATGGTACCCATAGTGTTGTTGTACACCTTGAGGTGGAAATTCTCAGCCCACATGGTAGCAGAGCCTTTGGTTATGAATAAGAGGGCAAAGGTGATCTTCTTCATGGAGGTGTTGTATACTTTCTCATTGACAGTGAGGTAGAACATTACCATGTTGAGCCATGGTAGGGCTTTCTTGTAGTCTCTATCAAAGTGTTTGAGGGAACTGAAACAGAGTTCAACAGGTTTGGCCACAGCAGACATAGTGAAGGTAGAGGTGTTAGCAGGGGCAAATGTGAGATGTCGATGGACTGGCAAGGGTAATGGTGGTATGGGTGCTCATGGGATGGACACTTGCATGAATAAGGTGTGGCTTAATGCAGTGGCAAGGTGGTTAGCAGCTGGGTTAGACAGAGTGATATCTTGATCAGACTCAGTATCTGATGGGGAGTCTTCGCCTTTGAATGAAGACTGGGTGATGGCATGGGTGGTGCAAGGAGACCACCAGAGATTAATGCTGGATTATGGAGGTTGCGATGTGGTGTTGTCTGAGGTGAGCTAGCTATGACTAGTCATGGTGGATTAGCTTTCATCTTTTGTTATGTGTTGACCAGGTAGGATAGCACATAGCCCTTGAGTGACAAAGCTGAGGTCAATACACAAGGATTTGGAGGGCGTAGTGTGTAGCACTCTGACTAAGGAAAGCCTCAGTATAAGCAGAGGCATGCAGGGTTGACAAGAGTTGCCTAGCAGTGAGGGCTAAGGCATGTAGTGATGAAAAGTAGCAACTAGATTGCTAGAGGGACCAGGTACTAGTGTAGTACAAGGGAGACAAAAGCTAAGGTACGGTAGGACAGAAGTGCATATAAGTACTCATACAGTGCCCTGAACCCTGGGTGAGGGCAGGTGTGGGAGTATACCCATGCAGTGGTAGCCAATAGCATAAGTGGAGCTTCTGTGGCAACAGTAGCCAATGGCATATAGGGAGCAATGACAAGGTTATGACAAGACTATGGCAAGATTATGACAGGCAATGGAAAGGAAATGCTGATGAATAAGGAAACCATGCTGTGCATGGAAATGAAGAGCAGAAAGTGAAGCACAGTCTATGATGTAAAGAGTAGAACAAATAAGTCAGCATTCAAGACGTGAGAGAAAGAGACGAAGATAGCATGCAGGTGCTGCATAGACTAGAGTAAAGCATAGTGCATATAGTAGGACGAAGGAAAATTGTAACATTTTGAATCAATGAATGTATTGCAGGCACCTGAGTCTAGTAGGGCTTTTAATGCTACTAGTCGATCTTGATTTTGATATATGAAATTGATATTGCATGGGATGTTAAACTCTTCATGATGAGCAAGGGTTTTTCCATTTTCTGCAGGGGGTTTATAATTTAAAGAAGTGATATGTACTGACCTTACAAAGGAATTAAGCACACTATTTTTGTTTTCCAGTGAAGAAGATGCCTTTACAGAAATACCAAAAGCACATTTGATTGCAGTGTCCAATTCTGAACTATCAAAGTCAAAACATGCACTAGTTGTCACAGACCTTGGTAAAACTATTGTTCTATGACCAAAGTTATCCCTTTCAACCTTGGTCTGATTTATTTTAAAAAAACATTAGCAGCTTGTTTAGCCTTTTCTTCTGAGGCTATTCTGTCTCTCCAATATGCTTCAGCTTCCTTTATCATGTATTGGGCCCAAGATGCCATTATTTGTGGGAACAAGACAGCTTGTGCTGCTATGATGACAGAATCTCACATATCGTATAGCTGTGCTGTGTGCCAACCATTTGCATCTGGTTGGGCCAAGAACTCTGTGCTGACCATATAATTCTGAATGTACTCTTGAGAAGGTATATACTCTCCCCATTGATTGTATGTTCCTTGCTGACATACAGGGAATCTCCTTGGTAACTTGCAATCTCTTGCAATGTGTTCTAATCCATTACAGTTGTAACACTGCATGTTAGAATCATTAGGATTTCTAGAAGGGAATCATTGCAGATCTCTGTTGGTTATGGGTTGAGTTTGCTGGGCTCCAATATCCATCAGAGCTCCTCGACCTGGTTGGGTTCCTACAGCCATGAACTTGGGGTTTGCAGCTGGGGGACAAGCTGCCAGATTATAGAGACAGGGGGTATATGAGAAGTGTTGGCTAGGATTAAAGGGAGGATGTGATAATATTTGAGGTGGCCAGACCAAGGCAAAGCTCCCTCTTTCTTCTTTCTCTTTTTCAAACACAAGGCCTACTTTCTTTACCAATTCCTTGAACTCCTCGTAGTTTGTGTCAGAGTCCTGTAGGTTGACTTGATGGTAAATGGGTCTGTCCATCAATCGTTTTAAAAGGGTTAGGGCATAATCTTTAGAAATCTCTGCTTCTTTTGCAAGTAACTCAAACTTGCTGAGCCACTTGAATGTATTTCTTTCACCTTGTGTTAACCATTCTAACTTGGACAGTTATTCATGTGTGAGTAAGTCAATCTGGAAGTATTGACTGAATTCTTTCTTCAGTCCCTTCATTGTGAGCCAAGCCAGATTGCCTTGTGGGAACCCAACTAGTTCCTTACCATCTTTGTCTAGCCTTGGCTTTTGTTCAAGCTTTTCATATTCTTCCAACTTTAGATGAGCAAAAAGTTGTGCTTTCGTTCCTTCTAATCTTGAAAGCACTGCTATGACTTGCAACTTGTCACTATTCCAAGTTTGCATGCTTTGCCATAGATCGACTTTTATCATCCATAGCTTGTATGTGTCTCTTTTGCCATCCCAATTTTCTGGGTCAGCAATCTTCTTAGTAACGTCCTTGGTAGTACTATTGTTGTTCATTTGGGCTGTGATGGCCATAAGCTGGGTGAGAATGTCGACCAATTGCTGTTCAGCAGACATGTTTGCTGGGGGTGTAGGTTCTTGATAGAAAGATTGTTCAAGTTCAGTCACTGAAGGTGTAGAAGAGTCTGAGTGATCTTGCACATAACCTTCAAAATTACGAAATTGGGAAAAGGAAGATGTATTGATTGCTTATACAAGATCTTCTAGACCTATCTTTCAAGGTCTACTTGATCTGAGGTACGTTACAGTTACAAAGCTAATATGATTTACGAGAGGGATACCATTTCTTTGCCTTTAACATTTTGATCTTATGTCTGAGCCTGTCCTTTTTCTTCTTTAAGGCCTTGACTGCAAACAATTGAATCTCGAGATTGACAACAATGTCAGCTAGATGTGCTTCTTTTTTTTCAACAAAAAAGGTAAATGCAGCTTGCCTGAACCTTGTTCCTTGTGCCCAGTGAATCCAGGCATTATGATCTGAAGGTTCTTTGAGATAAAGCCTTTTGATCTGTTCCTTGTCAGCAGGGTGGAGGTTTTCTTCGTGGCCAAGGTAATCCTCTATCTCAGAGGTGGCATGGCATGGGTACTGAAGGGGTGGTGGTGATGGTAAGCAACAATCAAGCAAATCTAGGTATCGATCTAATAACTCCCAACCTATCTGCTGAGCTGGGTGATTGTTTGGGTCGGTTCCAAAAGCTGGATCCCTGTAAAACCAGGGGGACAGTGGACAAGGTGTGAGAGACCTTTCACAAAGGTCTGGATCTTGAAAGAAAAGTGGAGAAGTACGACATTGGGGATTCACTAGATCAAAAAAGACTAGGCAAGGTAACTAGCCTAATCCAAGTGATATGAATGGTGAAACTATACTGGTAATAACAATCCCTTGAGTGGTCTTTGATACTAATGATGATACAATGAATAGAAGAGTAGAGGAGAGGGTAACCCTTAGGTCTCACTTCCCACTTGAGGACAAGTAATCAAATGGATTAGGTTAAGGAACGACAGTTAAAGATAGTCCCTTTATATATTACAGGAAAGTATGCATGGACCAAGTGAAGTCATAGATAAGGTGCAAAAAGGAAGCACACCTCATGGCTATCAAATGGAAGAGAAGTGATGGAGATTAAAGAATGGAAAAAAAGTAAGTGGAAATGAAAAGAAGTCTCTCATGAGATGGAAATGAACAGATAAGGGCCTAAACCTTAACATGAGGTTACCTGCAGGCATGACATTAGTGATGACATCATAGGTCTGGACCAATCATGTGATCAGTCAGGTGACATGTCACGTGACCTAGTCATGTGATGCTAAAAGATAAGATAAGATAAGAAGAGAAGAGAAAATCGTACAAGTCTAGCATGAAGTTCATAACAAGAGGTATCAGGGAAGACTAGTAAAGAAGCAGTGATGAATCAATTTTTTAGTGTGTCAAACACTTGCTGTTATGCCTCTTTTCATTGAAAGAGTTAATTTTTCTTTGTTAAGGATGTAAGCAGTTTAGATATTTCTGCAAAGTTGTCAATAAAGTAGTGATAATAATTACAGAGATCTAAAAATGACTGAATGTCTTTAAGGCATTGCAGAACTGGCCAGTCAAGTATGGCTTGTACTTTGTTCTGCTGCATTTCAATGCCTTCTTTTGAGACAACCATGCCTAGAAAATCAACCTTGGATTGTGAGAAATGACATTTTGACAGCTTTGTGCATAGGTCATTATCTTGTAGTCTTTGGAGAACTTCATGAACTATTTCTTTATATTATTCTCTTGTTTTGTTTTTTGTGAAAATGTTCACATCATCTAGATAGATGAGGACACAAACCCACATATCATGGTATATGTCATTTATCATCTGCTGAAAGATTGCTGAAGAATTGGTCATTCCAAAATACATGACCAAAGATTCATAGAAGCCTTCTGGAGTTACAAAGGCACCCTTTCATTCATCCCCTTTTTTGATTCAGACATTATTATATCCCCAATGTAAGTCAAGAGTGGTGAACATGTTGGCACCTTTTAACTAATCAATGAGAGTAGAAATAAGTGGCAAGAGATATGCATTTTTAATGGTGCCTTCATTGAGATAACAATAACCCATCACCATTTGTTTCTTTCCATCTTTCTTTGATATAAAGAAGACTGGTGCCATTTGTGGAGATTTTGATGGTCATATATATCCTTTCTTTAGTTCTTTCTCTTAAAATGTATAAACTTCTTCTTGTTCAATTTTAGAGAGAGGAATAATGTGATTCTTTTTTGATACAAAGTCTGGTTTGAGATCTATATCATGATCCCATGGTTTCCTTTCTGGCATTCTAGTGGATTCAGATTCAGAGAAGACATCAAGGAAGTCATGATAAGCTGCCAGTACAGCTTTCTTCAATTCTTGCTCTTCTTCTTTGGAGATAGTGCAAATGGTGGTAGTGAGGATCTGATATTGTTGAAAATGAGGAATACAATGAGAAAATGAAATGGTTTTGTTGACCTAGTCAATATTAGGGTTATGCTGTGAAAGCCAGTCATATCCGACAATTATTTGATGTGTTCCTAGAGTAGATACTAGGGCATCTAGCATTTCAGTATGTTCTTGAAGAGTTATGGCAATAGTGACATAGTGTTTTAAGATTCCCTGTGTGTTGATAGAACCATTAGCATTGATTGCTTCTAATGGTCTTGCTAAAGGTTTCTTTTCCAAATGATATTAATTGACTACTCTAGAGTCAATGAAGGTATTGCATGCGCCAGAATTAAGTAATGCTTTTAATGCCACTAGACAATCTTGACATTGATATATAAAGTTGATTTTACATGGGATGTTAAACTCTCCATAATGAGCAAGAGTTTTACTATTATCTGTAGGGGGTTTATAAGTTAATAAGGCAATGTGAACTGACCTTATGAAGGAATTAAGTACACTATTTTTTGTTTCTGGTGCCATGCTCAAAGGAGACACCTTTACAGAAATTCCAAATGCACATTTGATTGCTGTATCTAATTCTGAACTATCAAAGTTAGTAGATATGATATTGTTCATAAACAAAGGAAGAATAATAGTCCATCAACCAAAGTTACCTCTATTTACTTTGGTTTTTGCTAGTTTAAAGATACCTGCTTCACTTGCTTGGCTTTGTTTTCAGCATTGATTCTATTGTGCCAATATACTTCAGCTTCTTCTGTAGTATATCGGGCTCTTGCAGCCATGATTTGTGGAGAGGATACTGCTTGTGCTGCAACTGCAGCAGAATCTCTCATGTTGTATAATTGGGCAGCATGCCACCTATTAGCATTGGGTTGTTGTGAAAACTCCATTCCAACCATATAGTTTTGAATATAATCTTGAGGAGGAACATATTCTTCCCATTGATTGTACATTCCTTGTTGACATACTGGAAAGTGACAAGGTAGTTTACAGTCCCTTGAAATGTGTTCAAGACCATTGCAATTGTAGCATTGCATGTTGGGATTGGTTGGGTTTTTTGAGGGGAATCTTTGCAGATCCTGATTGGTAATAGGTCTTGTCTGTTGAGTGCCAATGTCCATTGAGGCTCCTCTACCTGGTTGCATACCAACCACTATGAATTTAGGGTTGGCTGCAGGAGGACATGTGGTGGAATTGTATAAATAGGGTGTAAAAGAGGGTCTTGTCCCTGGATTGAATATGGGTCATTGCATGACCTGAGGGGGGCAATACATAGAGAAACTTCCTCATTCTTCTTTCTCTTTTTCAAACACCAGGCCTACTTTCTTTACCAGTTTCTTAAATTTGTTGTAATCTGCTTCAGAATTTGTTAGATTAACTTGATAGTAAATGGGCTGGTTCACTAATCTCTTGAGTAGCATTAATGTGTGGTTATCTGAAATCTCAGCTTCCTTTGCTAAGAGTTCGAAGCAACTGAGCCATTCAAAAGTATTGCAGCCCCCTTGAGACAGGCATTCCAGTTTAGAGAGTTGTTTGTATGCTAAGGCATTGATCTGGAAGTATTTATTGAATTCCTTTTTGAGGCCTTTCATAGTAGGCCATGCAAGATCACTGTACTTGATTCCTAATAATGGATTACCATCTTTATCTGTTCTGGGCTTCTTCTTCAAGGTTTCATATTCTTTGAGCTTTAGATGTGTGAACAACTGTGCTTTATTACCTTCAAGTCTTGACAATACTGCTACAACATGGAGTTTGTCACTGTTCCATGTTTGCATACTTTGCCATAGATCTATCTTGGTCATCCATAGCTTGAAGATGTTCCTTTTGCCATCCCAGTTTCTGGGATCAGCGATTTTCTTTGTGATGTCCTTGAATGTGCTGTTACTATTCATGGTAGCTATAATGGCTGTGAGCTGTGACAAGATATCAACAAGTTGCTGTTTAGCAAACATCTTAGAAGGTGGTAAAGTTTCTTGATATACAGATTGTTTTAGTTTGAGTGCAGAAGGAGTGGGAGAATCTGATTGATCTTGATCATATTCTTTGAAATCTCGGAACTGAGAGAAAGATATGTTGCTTATTTATACAAGATCTTCTAGACCTATCTTTCAAGGTCTACTTGATTCAAGATACATTATGATTGCATAGTTGGTAGGATTTATGAGATGGATACTGCTTCTTTGCCTTCAACATCTTGATCTTGTGTCTAAGTCTATCCTTATTCTTTTTTAAGGCCTTGACTGCAGACAATTGAATTTCTAGATCAATAACAGTATCTGTGAGATGTGCTTATTCTCTTTCTACAAAGAAAGTGAATGCTGCTTAATGAAAGCAAGTACCTTGTGCCCAGCAGATCCACATGTTATGGTTTGTAGGCTCTTTGAGACAGAGACATTGAATTTGGGCTTTGTCAGCTAGACAAATATCTTCATTACTACCAAGATAATCTTCAATCTCAGATGTGGCATAATGGGGGTATTAAAGCAGAGGTGGAGACAGAAGTTCTTGATCAAGGAGGTCTAGGTATTGGTCTAACATATCCCAACCAGTATGTTGAGCAGGGTGGTCATTGGAGTTGTTTGAAAATGCCCTATACCTACTAAAATCTGGAAATGGAGAAGTACATTGAATAGGGGCTTGATAATTGTGTGCTAGGGTAGACACTGTTTCGATAAGACCAGGCAAGGTAAACAAGCCTAATCCAAGTGATATAAACAAAGAAATGTTTTACTGATAATGAAATCCTTTGAGTGGTCTTTGGTATGCTTTGCATGATGGTTCAATGGGTAGGAGTAAAAAATAGAGGGTAATCCCTAGGTCTCACTTCACTAGATGTGACAAGTAACCAAATGGATTAGGCTGAGGGATGACAGCCAAAGACAGTCCCTTTATATACTACAGAATATTATGCACAAACCAGATGATGTCATAAATAAGGTGTGAAAAGGAAGCACACCTTATGGCCAGCAAATGGAAGAGAAGCAACAGGGATCAAAAAGAAAAGAAAAGAAGAGACAGAAATGAAAAGAAGACTCTCATGAAGCAGAAATAAAAGATAAGAGCTTCTGAAAAGGCCTGAACCTCAACATGAGGTTTCCTAACATCATTATGACATTATAGATCTAGACTGATCATGTGATCAGTTAGGTGACAAGTCACATGACCTAGTTATGTGATGCTGGAAGATAAGATAAGATAAAGGGAAAGAAAAGAAATTATATAAGTCCAATGTCAAATTCATAACAATAGAGAAGAGGGGAGGAGGAGTGGCTTTATCTCCAGATGTCTCACTTCTAGAGATCCAATGAAGGACCAGTAGATGAATAACATCCCTTACTTGCACTCATCACTAGGCCACCTTGGTAGGCAGGGTAGGAGAGGAGGTAACAAGTGGATTAGGCTGGGGGAATAGCTCTTGTCATAACCTCTTTATATATGTTATATGATGGTGCATAGACCAAGCTGTGACTAGGGGTCTAGAGTATAAGGGATTAATGCTATTGGTATGTAGAGTAAAGGGTATAGTCCATGAGTAAAAGGTTAGGCAGCTTCATCTATCAGAATGGAATGAAACAGAGATGAAGTGCAGGGAATATCTTACAATGGAAAATTGATCACAAGATGTGAAAGATCAGGAAGGGGATTATGGCAGAGATCCATCTAGGATCTTGCAGAGTTTGTGATTGAGATGCAATCTCAATAGAGGATCATACCAATTAGAAGGTCAGAATGGAAATGAAGGAAAGAATTAAGATTGGAATGGAAAATTGATCAGTGAGGTTGTGACAATGTGAAGGGGAGAGATGGTAATGATGTGAAGACATGACAGGGTAAAGGCGTGGAAGTGTGAAGGGATGGATAAGGTCATGTGATCAGGGAAAGTGAAAGTCATAGCACTCATGTGTGCAAGCACATAGTCATTGTGCAGAATTGTACAAGTTCATACACAAATTCATAACAGGCATTTGTGTTGCAGAACTGAAGAGTTAAGTCTACACTGCCAACTAAATCCAACAACCTGGCAGACAACCAGGGAATGAACAATGAATTCTTGAGATATGATGTCCAGATAGGAAGAATGCTGAACAGCAGAAAATAGGGAATTGGAATGAAGAGAGGACTGAGGTGGGACTATCTTCTAGATGTGATCTCCAGGACTACTCTTGCAAGTCCTTGATAACCATAGTACTCTTGCAACTAGGTTCTGTCTTCCTCCTAACACTACAACCTAACGTGTGTAGCATAATCATGTTCAGCTCTTGAGGTGAGGGTTCTGAGCCTTGGGTAATCACCTGGCTGATTCCAGGTTGCCATCCTTAAGAATAAAGGTGATGTCATCATAAATACAGGAGTCTATATGATAACCTCCATATATGTTCCAACAAGAGATGCAATGCTACTCATGGCTTAAATATCTGTAAAGTCCATTTCTGTAATATGATAAGATCTGCACAGCAATGATAGCTTCTCAGAATCACAGGTATAACATCAGTACTCGATATGATAGAGGAGTACATCACATGATCTTTAGTATGTTTTGAGTTTGAAAGTTCTTTCAATAAATAAGTTCTGTACTTGCATAGGTTTTGTGGCTTGAACTAGCTGAGGTACAAGTTGGCTTGCTGGCCTGGATGTTGACAGTTCAGTATTGCAAGGTACTGATGATGGTTTAATAAAAGGGGAGGAAGGAGAAGTGGCTTTATCTCCAGATGTCTCACTTCTAGGGACTCAATGAAGAGTGGCTAGGTGAATAACATCCTTTACTTGTACTCATCACTAGGCCACCTTGATAGGCAGGATAGGAGCAGAGGAAACAAGTGGATTAGGCTTGGGGAACAGCCTATACTCATAACCCCACTACTTATATGTTACAGGAGAGTGCACAGACCAAGCTGTACACTAGGGTCTAGGGTATATGAGATTATTGCTAGTGGATGATAAGGTAAAGGGGAATAGTCCATGAGGAAAACATTAGGCATCTCATTGTAGAATGGAAGAAGTGGAGATGAAGATGCAGGGACTAGGGTTGAGGGGATGATTGATCACAAGATGTGATGATCAGGAATGGAGATTGTGGCAGAGATCCATCTAGGATCTTGCAGGGTCATGATTGAGATGCAATCTCAATAGGTGATTGTACTAATCAGAAGGTAAGGATGGAGATGAAGAAGGTGAGGTAATTGGGAATGGAAGAGTAATCAATGAGGTTGTGATGATGTGAAGGAAGAGGAATGTGATGATGTGAAGATGTGACAGGGTGAAAGACATGAATGTGTGAAGGGACAAAGAGGTCACATGATCAGGGAAATGTCATAAGGAAGTACTTGTGCAATGCAAGCATGCAGTCATAGTACTAAGTATCATACACAATTCATAACAATCTGCTTCTAACCTCATGGGTTTAGAGATATCTGGAAATATGAGCAAAGGTGCAGAAGTGAACTGAGATTTGAGCATGTCAAATGCTTCTTGCTGTTTCTCTTTCCATTCAAAGACTTAATCTTTCTTGGTCAGAGATGTGAGCAGTTTAGATATTTCTACAAAGTTATTGATGAAATGCCAATAATAGTTGCATAGACCCAAGAAAGATTGAACATCTTTAAGTCTTCAAGGGACTGGCCAATCTATAATGGCTTGCACTTTGCTTTTCTGCATTTCCACTCCTTCTTTTGAAATGACCATTCCTAAAAAGTCTATCTTAGGCTGTGAAAAATGACACTTTGATGGTTTTGCATAAAGGTCATTATTTCTAAGTCTTTGTAGAACTTCATAAATGATGGCTTCATGTTGTTCTTTGGTTTTTCCTTTCATAAAAATGTTGACATCATCTAAATAGATCAGAACACAAATCCACATGTTATTATAAATGTCATTCATCATTTGTTGAAAAGTAGCAGGGGAGTTAGTCATGCCAAAGTACATGACAAGATGTTCATAGGATCCTTCTGAGGTGACAAAGGCTCCTTTCCATTCATCTCCTTCTCTTATGCAGACATTGTTGTAACCCCATTGGAGATCTAGAGTAGTAAACATATCTGCACCTTTGAGTTGATCGATTAGAGTAGAAATGAGGGGCAAAGGATAGGCATTTTTGATGGTTTCTTCATTGAGATATCTATAGTTCATGACCATTCTTTTCTTTTCATCTTTCTTTGGAATAAAGAAGACTGGAGCAGTTTGCGATGATTTTGAATATCTGATATACCCTTTTTTCAGCTCTTTTTGTAGAAACATTCTAACTTCCTCTTGTTCACTTTCAGATAAAGGTATGACTCTTCCTTTCTTGGGAATGAAATCAGGTTTAAAATCTATGCCATGATCCCAAGGTTTTCTTTCTGGCATTCTATTAGATTCAGATTTGAAGAATACATCAAGGAAGTCATGATAGGCTGCTGATACAGCTTTCTTTAACTTGATTTCTTCTTCTTTGAATATAGTGCAGATAGTGGTAGTCAACAGTTGATATTGCTGACAGTGTGAAGTACAATGGGGAAAAATAATGGTTTTATTGACCCAGTCAATATCAGAATTATGTTTTGATAGCTAGTCATATTCAATAATCATTTGATGCATGCCTAATGTGGAAATTAAGGCATCTAACATTTTGGTATGACCTTGAAGTGTTATAGCTATCATGGTGTAGTGTCATAACATTCCTTGGATATTTATGGAACCATCAGCATTGATAGCTTTAAAAGGTCTGGCTAATGGTTTTCTTTCAAGTTGATATTGATCAACTACTTTTGAGTCTATAAAGGTGTTACAAGTGCCTGAGTCTAAAAGAGCTTTTAGAGCTACAAGGCAATTCTGTCTCTGATAGACAAAGTTAATGTTACATGGAATATTAAACTCTCTATGATGAGCAAGAGTTTTACTGTTATCTGTAGAGGGTTTATAATTTAACAATGCAATATGAACTGACCTTACAAAGGAATTAAGCACACTATGTTTCTTTTTCAGTGCCACACTCATTTGAGATACCTTTATGGAAATGCCAAAGGCACATTTGATTGCACTGTCCAGTTCAGAACTATCAAAGTCTGAATCTACATCAGTTGTTATGGATTTCAATATCACAATTGTTTGACAACCACAGTTACCCCTTTCAACTTTGATTGAATTTAATTTAAAAATACATTCTTTGCCTGTTTGGCCTTGTCTTCTACTGCAATATGATCTCACCAGTATGCTTTGGCTTCTTCCATAGTATATCGGGCCTAAGATGCCATGATCTGTTCCAAATGCTAGATTAGTATAGGTCCAAAAGGGCAAAGGGGGATGAGGGGTTGGGGATTGTTTATAAAGATCTGGATCTCGAAGAAACAAAGAAGAAGTACAACAATTCACTGGTTGATTGGTTTAAAGACCAGGCAAGATAAGAAGCCTAATCCAAGTGATAAGGAACTAAACTATACTGATAATACAAGAACTCTTAAGTGGTCTTGAGTTGATGGTATAATGGTTTGATAGCTGGATTAGTAGAGAGGAGGGTGACCCTTATAATCTCACTTCCTAGAAAGGACAAGTAATTGTTATGTACTGACCTGAGCAGGACAGTATGTAGCCCTTGAGACAAAGCGTAATCAGTGGTTGTAGACATGGAGTCTACATGTAGGGTTGGAAGGATATAGCAAAGGCTATCCTTCTATGATATTGCCCAGTTGCTAGAATGAAGGCTCTTGAGGGACAATGGAATGAGAGGGATGAGAGAAACAAAAGGGACGAGAGGGATAGCAACTTTAAATTACTAGAAGGTACCATGTATATGAGATACAAGGAAGATGAAAGCTAAAGTATGATATCGAAGGTAACTATATATATAGATGTGCCAAACATGCACAGACCATGCTTAAGGGCTGGCTGAGAAGGGCCCAATGCAGTGGTATCCTATGGCATAAATGGAACACAATGGAAAGGGGGTGCTGACAAACATGGAACCAAGCTGTGTATGAAAGAGAAGAGTGGAAGAAAAAGCACAGGCAATGGTGTTGGAACATCATGGGAAGGGATGAGTCAGCATCCAGAGTTCATTGGGAAAAGAGATGTGGCAACATTGGCTAATATCACCATAGTACTGGTCTAATAGGAAGGAGTAGTGGCAGAAACAATAGGGAAAGAAAAAGATGCAACATTACCCCCTTTGTAGAATCGAATGGCCATATGAGAATTCCCTATGCCCAACTATAGCCATATGACTCATGTATGGGGGAGCCTGTCATGTTTCTGTATGTGACATCATCATAGATGTCATCACCATAGTTGACAATATCATTTCACACCATAGGAGTGTCAATGAAATGCAAGGGTGGAGGGTTGTGGATGGTCAGTACCTGAAGTCTAGGCTGGGGGTGGCCACATTGTTGATTAGTGCACCAGATAGGGGAACTTTGTATAAATGGGGGGTTTGATGAGTCATGAGATGAGATAGAAGATGATGGTGGCAGAGAATGAGTGGTGTTGAGATCTACTGGAAGTATGGTGGACCTTTGTAAAAAACAGCATTCCTGTGAGTGGCCAGGTTGCCATAACATGCAGAAGGGGCATTGGTATATGGGGCAGTTTACCCTGACATGCCCAAGGTGGTGGTATTGGAAGCAAGCCTCATTATATTGAGGGTGGAATGGTGGGAGGACCATACATTCTTGAATGCTGATCCAATAGGTTTCCAGTTGCTCAATGATCATCATCTTGTTGAAGGATAGGGGTGTGGACAATGCAGTGGGTGATATAATGAGGGTAGAGGCTTCAGTTTTGCCCATCAAAAGATGGTGCAGATACTCATCCAATCCATCAAGGAATTTCCTGAACTCTATTTGATAGGCCATCTCAAGTAGGAAGTTCTTAAGGGAGACTGCGACAGATTCCATGATGGATATAAGGAATGCACACATGGCATTGGAATTGTTGTGGGTGTGTGTGATATTAGTGCAGAGTTGCTGAAGGGCAAGAAAGGTGGTGTACAATGACTGAAGAGGGGATCCCATATTGAGGTGGGCTTTGATAGGGATGGAGAGGGGAGTGTCTTAAGTGAATGCTCATACACAAAGGGCATAGTTGACATCATGTCAACTGTTTCACATCCTGTGAGTGTAAATGGGTAAATCTACTAAAAGGACTCCATGTCGCAAAGAAGAGTTAAAAGCATGATTAACAAAATGGTCTGTCTCCTTCTCATGAGGGGAGACAATGGCTAAAGGTAAAGGGTTCACTGGAGGAGGAATATATAATGGCAACATATTAGCATCTGTTTCAAGTTGGGGAAGTTCTTGGAGTGGGTGAATGACTGGGGTTGAGACATCTTTGTTGGTGATGGTGTTGGTGGTGACTGAGTTGAGGGACATGAACACTAGTTTACAGGTGAGGGCATAATAGGTTATGGTGGGGTGAGGAGAAAGAGGATTAGAAGTGGTGTCATTTCTTATAGTCAGTGAGGAGGGTTTGGGCATGGGACAGGTCTCTTTCTGGGACTCATGAGTCATCATCAGGGGAGTACCCTTTTCAACAGATCAGGAACTTGTGGGAGTGTGGAGTTCCACAATATTGTATTATTTTTTCTATTTCATATTCTTCTTTGCCATCTATCAATTCTAGAATGGGCAGGTTAGGTGCAGTTCCATTAGTTCTAAATGGGGTCAGAAGGGATGCATGAAAGACAGGATGTATCTTCCATGTTTTGGGTAGGCAGAGTTTGAAGGTGACAGGGGAAATTACTTTGGTGATAACAAAGGGGCCTTCTCTTTTGGGGGTGAATTTTGGGTTGACCATGTTGCACTTGAGGTTAGTGGCCTCCAGCCAGACCTTTTCTCCTTTCTTGAAGGGAGTGTATCTAGTGTTCTTCTGTTTTTGCATCTTTATACATGCGAGATCATGGGCAGTGATCACTTTGTCGTGTGCTGCTATGAGTTGCTTAATATGTAGTTTGGCAGATGGGTTATCTGTGGCTGTGGTGAAGTTAGGGAGTGGTTTGGGTTTGTACTCCATTAGGAGAAAGAAAGGGGATTTGCTGGTGATGAAGTGGGGTCACTGGTTATGGGTGAATTTTGCATGGGTTATAAGTTTCATTCAGCTGGATGGATGATTTCTGCAGTAGATGTGGAGGTAAGTCTCAATCTCCTGATTTACCCATTCAGTTTGACCATTGGTTTGGGGGTGGTATACTGTGGATAATGTGAGGTTATATTTGAGTAGCTTTCCCAATGCTTGGGCAAAGCTGGATGCAAAGTGTGAGCCATGGTCAAAGATTATTTTGTTGTATAATCTGAATCACTTATACATGGATTTGAAAAAGAGGGAAGCAATGTCGGCTGTGAAAGTGGTTTTAATGGTGGAACATAGAATTACCCTTTTTGTAAGGCCATGATCAACCATGACCAAGAGGGAATTGAAGCCATTAGTGAGAGAAAGATCAGTGATTAGGTCACAACTAATCTGTTGGAAGGGACAGGATGTGGTAGAGGGTATGGAAATGAGGGGTGGTGCCATGGGGTGGATGTTAGCCTTATTGGCCTGATAAGGCATGCAGTTGTGGACATAAGAGCAGACATAGGATGTGAGGCCTGGCCACTAGTAGTGTTGGGCAATGAGGGCTAGGGTCTTGTGATATCCAGAGTGGCCAGCTGATTCATAATCATGGTGGTGGTGCAAAACCATGGGCTGGAGATCAGGAGGGACGAAGATGTGGTGGTAGTAGATCAGAAGACCATTACATGCCTGAAAAGAGGCAAGACGAGACCTGAGAGCTGGGGGTGTGGATGGGTTGAGATGCTGGAGAAGATCTAGCATGAAGGAGTCTGCCTCAGTGGGTTTGTGAAAAAGAGGTTCAAGGGAGGATTCAACTAGGTTGATGAAGACAGATGGAGGAAAAAGGGTGACATGGGCACTGTTGGTGTTGACCAACCTGTGGTCACTTCTGTGGAAGAGGGTGTTGGCAGCAGAGAGCTGAGTGTCAGAGATGTGTTGGAGTTGAAAGTCGAAATTGGTGAGATCAAGAAGCCATTGCACCTATTAGTGATTGAGTCATTGGGCCTTGCAGAAGTACATTAGATTCTTGTGGTTGGTGAGGATAAGGGTAGGTTGGCTAAAGCCCTACAGGTAGTGGTGTCAAGTTTTAAAAGCACAAATGATGGCAAGGAG
>JBBPJS010000416.1:0-17101 GCA_038088835.1 Singerocomus rubriflavus
AGCGGCGATATGGAGCTTCTCGGAGGCCGGAAGAGGAGTCCCTATGCGAATATAGGTGTGTCTGACCTGTTCAAAATATATTGGGGTGTGATGGCCTGACCGTAGGATCCCCAGGCAAGGTGCTCCCGCTTCCTGAATACTGACGCGTGTGAAGAAGGGTTGTGTGAACGAGTTGACTAGGAGACGAGCCTTTTTTGTTTCTTTACGCGTGTGTTGCAGGCGGTGAATAAATAGGAGACAACGATGACACAATCAGCAAACGACATATCGCGCTCCTCACAGTCTCTTTTGATTTCGACCTCCATCATCACCCGCACGCACGATGGCTCACAGTCTTCCTCCCCTCCCTTACTCCTACAATGCGCTCGAGCCCCACATCTCGGAACAGATCATGACGCTCCACCACACCAAGCACCACCAGGCGTACGTCAATGCCCTCAATGCTGCGGAGGCCAACTACGTCAAGGCGACCACACCCAAGGAACGCATCGCTCTCCAAGCAGCGATCAAGTTCAACGGTGGTGGTCAGTCCCGTTTTCTCTGCTTCCCAACGAGTTTTCTCCTTCCCTACTTTCCCCCTCCCTCCATCCTGCATCCTTTATCGCCATCGCGATCACATCCGATCGTGTACGAGTTCTCACGATTCTTCGCTTGTTCCAGGTCACATCAACCACTCCCTTTTCTGGACGAACCTGACACCCGCCGCAGCCAACGGCGGTAACGGCGGCGTGCTCAAGGACGGCCCGCTCAGGTCCGCCATCAACGCCACCTTTGGCTCCCTCGACAACCTCCAGAAGGAGTTCAACGCAACCACGGCGGCTATTCAGGGCTCCGGATGGGGCTGGCTCGTACGTCCTTTTCCTCCTTCCACGATGGACGCGTGGTGAACTGCTCCCCATTTCGTTCTTGTTTCGATATAGGGCTACAATGCCAAGAGCAAGACGCTCGAGATCGTGACGACGGCAAACCAGGACCCGCTCCTGTCGCACACTCCCATCATCGGCGTCGACATTTGGGAACATGCATTCTACCTTCAATATCTAAACGTCAAAATCGACGTGAGTGCCCCTTTTCCTTGCAGAGGGATCCATTGACACGTCCTGTTTATCATCACAGTATCTCAACGCGATCTGGAACGTCATCAACTTTGAGGAAGCAGAAAGGAGGTACGCCGACGCTTCCGGGGCGAGCAGACTGTGAACCAGCATCCCCCCCATCTGGGGCCGGATGGTATATGAACACGAAGGGAATAAAGTGCTAAAATGAATGCCATATATGCTGAAATGTACGCTACTGACACCCAACTGTATCAAGTTTCTTTTGCTTTCGTGGTCGTCTTGAGCAAAGGCATGCACTCTGTGTTGTTCCACGTAGTCTCTCGATTCAGTTTGGCCGTCGATGAGTACGTTTTGCCCCCGTCAGCACCCAGAGATCAAGAGCGCTGTGCCCTCACTGACACAACCGCACACGTAACGTCTACGTCGTTGCAAAGGTACCAACATGCTGCAACGCATAGGGTCCATTGACAGTGGATCGATGGCTCGCCATATCAAGGCCTGCGCCGCATTGCCTCGGACGGGACCCGACAATGACCGATTGCGTCGTAAGAGCAGCCTGCAGGCTTCCTATTCGCTCTCTGACCATTGGGGGGAAATGTATGCGTAGCGTGACTTGCATATTTATAGTGCACACTGCCCGACGGGGGTCGACAAATCAAACGTGTTGTTGTGGTGCGGACCCTTGACGACAGCAGTGAGAAGACATAAGAGGTATAAATGTGCGGAAATGTGGCACTCGACGAAACCATGAAGCTGGTTGGGTTGCATAATGGGAGTACTACGATGAGTTGGCGCAATTTGGCGGATGATTTCATGGCATTAAGGCTCGGATCATGGAATCAGACCACTATGATTGGCGTAAATTTCCTTCAGGCTCGTGCTTCCTTATCAACAGTTTGGTCTCCGGCGACATACTACAGGGGAATGAATGATATTTGTGTGCCAATGGGTGAACAGAGAAGCCTAGCGCAGATGATATGAAAGAATACCGGTGAGGTCCCTGAGGTAGTTTTCATCTGCGTAGGTTTCCCCTGGAAAAGGAAATTAGGGGGAAAAATACATTGTTGGAACAATATGATCGCAGAGGAGAACAAAGCTGACCTGTTAACCATCGCTAGTTTGTGCAAGCGTTCTTTTTCACCTAGCGATCTACTCTCTCCCTGCACCACCGCAATCATCTCTCGCGCCAGTCGCACCTCGAGGGACTTCCCTGGTCTCGACTCACTCGCTGCCACTATTGCTTTGAGCCCCGCCCGCACGCGCTGCTTCTCCGTCAGCGGCTGCGGTGTCATCATCATCTTCGTTCCGTACTTGAACGAGACCACCCGGACAGCGGGAGCAGCGGACATGATCGCCTCACGGACGATAGGCGTTGGGGGTGCGCGTGTGAAGGTGTGTATATGAAGAAGCATGCGCGAGACGGTGCGTAGGGCGCGTGCACGTAGACCGTCTTGCTGGATGACAGCGGCGATGTAGTCCAGCAGGGGGTCATGTGCGGGCGGGATGAACATGTCAGCCGTGGATGGAGCTTGTTGAGGCGTGGAACTGGGTGGATGTACAGGTGAAAAGACAGAAGTGGAGGTGGAGGTGGAGGTGGAAGCGCCGCCAAGGCCTATCGTTGAGCCCATGAGCGCGTCGAGCACGCTTACAGACTGTGCAAGTGTGTGCTCGTCCTTGGACGACTGGGTGCTTGCATACCGTGTCCAGACACATGCGACGGAGATTTTGGGGGTGTGCACGAGACGTGGCGGCAGGCGTGCGAGTGCACTTGCCGACGCTATTACTTTGCTGACGCTCATCGTCGTCGTCGTGCCGGAGTGGTCGGGAAAGAAATAATAGCGTCAAAGGTTTTTTTTGCGGATATGTGGCTGTGAACCGTACACTTCCCTTCCCGACTATCGTATTGCACGAGGAGCTCTCGAAAATTTTTGGGCAGGTTCAGCCTTGCGGTGTTCTTTGCGGAGGGTCATATCGTTACTTCCAGTGTACCATCCTCAGACCTGGACAGTATCATGGGATGGTCTTCCCGTTGAGTGAGTGATATCCGATCTCAGTGCGTATTCCTCTCTCGAACTTCGTCGATTCTACAGTTTCGGCTCTTGACCTCGCTTTCGGCGCCTCCTTTCGCTCTTTTACGTGTTGTACTTGATGATGAGGACAGCGTAGATGGTTCATGTAGTCAAGTCGAGTTATTGTTTCCCTCTGCATGTCAACCATCTGGTCATGAACAGTATCTGAGGTGCTGGGATGATGTCTCACTGTATAGTGGCACCCTTTGAACTGGAACCGTGGTTGTGACACATGTTAGACATCACTATCATCAAGTCGTCCGGTCAAGGCGAGCTGCTCAAACGCGAGCGATTCTCATCTCCCTCCTCGAGGAGCCAGCAAACGGCGTGCAGCTATCAGGTTTTTTTCTCCTTGGACCTGTCCAAAGCACCTACTGACGTCACCGATTGCGAAGTCCATCCACCTACTGTGGATTCTGGTTCCTATAGGTTCCTTCAAGCTCCTTCGACCCCCGGTCACCTAATTGGATTGTATCAACTGCGTATCTTGGTCGACTGGTCATCCACCTCCATTTGCTCGATTCGATTCAAGTTGATCGGCTCTCACAATTTGCTTCGGATGACGCCATAAAAATACTCCAACTTCCCAAATTTCGAAGCTAGATCATCTTCTTGGGAACATTTACGGCTTGAGTACACCGACATGAGCCTGGCCATTGTCTCTCCCAATTTCAAAAAGTCACGGAATGGAACTTTCCGGATTTCTGAGTGTTCCAGTGTTCGACCTTGGGCTACGGCATGGCTTTTTGCTAACAGCAAATTTGGATGACTGCAGTGAGCTGTTGCTTACCTAATGATTACTGCCTGTTTTCTATTTGCTTTCCACTACCTGCCTTCTTATGTGACTAGCACAGCCCATTTTACATGGACCTGTTGATCCTTGTAGTAATTATTATTATTAGAGCACCCTCATAGTGACCTCAAAAACTGGCTTGATGTTTGACTCTAATTTAGTGTATGAAGCACATTGCAATTATATGAAAGAATTATACTTTACTTTGATGGGATATATTGTAGTATGAATCCTTGGCTATAACTTTGCTTTATACACCACATGATTTCAATTAGATGCTGCCAAATTATGACTATTATGAGATGAATGCCTTATGGAGCCAGTTTTTGTATACTATATGGTGTGTGTATAACAAGAAGACTAAGAAAGGGCATTAGACCATATAACAAACATAAAAAAAGATTATTTTATGGCTGAGTAGATTAAGGTAAGCCATTCAGCAGAAAAGGTAGTGATTGTGACTGGCCAAGCATATGTACATTAAAGGTACAACCACCTAAGATATGGCAATGTTTGTGACACATGCAGCATTGGCAGCTATAATTGACCCTTATAAGAAAACATCTCAGATACTAGCATTGCACCTCTGTCACAGAAGCCTTGTGATCCATTACACCACTGACAGGGATTGCTAAAAGTGGTTGATAAAGCTATAAAAAGCATGTATCACCATAACTAAGTATAACTGACATTATTAAGATGGTACATAGCAATTAGCCCAGTGAAACCAATTTTTTATGCCAATCATATTAGCCAGGATCATTAGTCATGTCAATAAAAGCACAAACAGACTTTACCAAATAGTACAGCCATTTGTTGTGAACCCTACTCAAGAGCAACAGCCTACTGTTATGAATTTGTGTATGAACATATATGAATCCTGCACTATGACTATGTGCTTGCACACATGAGTGCCATGACTTTCTCTTTCCCTGATCACATGACCTCTCCATCCCTTCACATCATCACACCCCTGACCCTTCACATGCATCACATTCTCTTTCACCTCTTCACTCCTTCATGATTGTTATGACCTCATTGATCAATCTTCCATTCCAATCTCAATCCCTTTCTTTATCTCTGTCATTCCCTCCAATTGGTATGATCATATCACAACCTTGCAAGATCCTAGATGGATCTCTGCCACAATCCCATTCCTTGATCATCACATCTTGTAATCAATCTTCTCCTATATTTTAGACCCTGCATCTCATCTCTGCTTCATTCCATTCTTCAAAAAAGATGCCTAACCTTTTACTCATGGACTATACCCTTTACCCTAGCCAATAGCATTAGTACCATATACTCTAGACCTCAGACACAGCTTGGTCTATGCACTTTCTGTAAACATATATAAGGGGTTATGAGTTCAGGCTGTTCTCCCAGCCTAATCCATTTGTTACCTCTTCTACCCTGCCCTTAGTGGTGGCCTAGTGATGTTAACTCAAGTAAGGGACAGCTATCCACCTACCAGTCCTTTATTGAATCCCTAGAAGTGAGGCACATCTGAAGATAAAGCCAAACCTTCCTTCCCTTTACCATTATATCATTATATTGTTCTAGCACCACTGAACCACCAATGTTATGGTTAGCTAGCAAGCTCATGCTGCATCTAGTTCAGAACCCAGAACATATGAAAGTATGAAAGACATTCATTGGAAGATAATGAACCACAGAAGATATTAAAGATTACATGACATACTCCTCTATCATACTGAGTACTAATGTTATACCTGTGACCCTGAGAGGCTACTGCTGCTGAGGTGGTCTTATCATATTAATGTACTATGGACTAAACAGATATTTAAGCCACAAGTAGCACCATGTCTCTTATTGGAACATGCTTGGGGTTATCAGATATATTTTTGCATCTATAGTGACACCATCTTCATTCTTAAGGATGGCAACCTGAAGAATAGCCATGCAATTACCCAAGGCTTGGAATCCTCTTCCCAAGAGCTGAATATGATTATGCCTTTGACATTAGGTCTTAGGTATTAGGAGAAAGACAGAGCATCATTGCAAGAGTACAATTGCTATCAAGGACTTGCAAGAGTAGTCCTGGAGATCATCTATGAAGACATCTCAATTTAGTCCTATCCTTTACCTGTTCCCCCCTTCCTGCTGTCCTAGCACTCTCTTATCTGGACCTTGTATCTTAAGGATTCATTATTTGTCCCTGATTGTCTGCCAGGTTGATTGGGTTAGTTGGCAGAGTAGTGTAACTCTTGGGTTCTGCAACACCTACCAGCCATAATACTTTCCTTAACCTGTCAGGCAACCTGGCATTTTCTATATGGGGCTTTAACCATTCCACTCATGACAGTCAGTAAGAAAGAGTGCTGGATAGTGAGAGAAAATTGAAGAAAGGAAAAGGGTGATCTACTACTCCTTAGAGAACTATTGCATCCCTAGTATGACACAGGACTATTGCATCTGATCTGCATCCTCCTAATACAGCATTCTATGAGTACTGTATAATTGTTGATGACTCTTGAGATGAGGATTCTGGGTCTTGGGTGATTACATGACTATTAATCAGGTTATTAACCTTGAAAGCTATTTCAGAGTGCCTCCTCTGGCTATACCACTAGTCTTCTTCAAGGCAACACACAAGGAGAAATATCTATAAATACTATTCTATTAATATAATAAGGGATATCAGCAGCATATACCTATGTAACCCATAGGTATAACATCTTCAGGATGGTTGTGATAACTATCTTGAGTCATGTGATCTTATTTTATCTTCAGAGGATGTTGAACAATTGTCTTCCACAATGCCTTGATTAGAATCTGTTTTGACTGAGTCATAAGTTGGCAATTACATATTATACTTTCTAGAAATGACTATACTTTTTGATAGACAATCACAACTTAAAGCCACTTCACAGATATCATGCAGGATCTTGCCATACAGTCCACATAGACACAGAGATAAGAGATAGGATATGATAAAGGATAAGGAGTAATATCCTTAAGGTCTCAATCTAACTAGAAGGTGAATGATCAAGTGGATTAGACTAAGGAGGATCAGTTGAATACACCCCATATTTATACTACAAGAGATTATGCACAGACCAGCTAATGTCATAGATAAAAAGATAGCAAAAATAGAAAGAAGAAATGGAGATTAAATCCTCAATGCAAGCATAAGGCATCATAATGAAAGAGAAGGAGAAAAGCAATGGAAATGAAAAGAAGACTTTTATTGTTATGACATTGCATACATACTTGTGTGCTCTTATGAATACCACCTGCATATTTTGTGTTAGTGCATGGTGATAACTTCTCCTTAGTGCATAGGTTGCACTCTATGACCTAATGACTTCCCTGGTCATGTGATCACCTCATTCCTTCCTCACATCAATTACTTCATCACATGTCTCACATCTTAACCCCTTTCTCTTTCTCTTATGATATTCACAACCCCTTACTAATTATCTATAAGATCTGCCCACATCCTCAAGGTGTCCTCACCTTTCTTATCTCCATTCTTACCATTTGATTAGTATGATTACTCATTGAGATCATATCTTGATCATAACCCTGCAGAACCCTTGATGGGATCTCTGCCATGATTTTCCTTCTAATCATTCACATCTTGTGATGATCTTCCATTCTAGAGTAAGCCCTGCATTCATCTCTGCTTCTGATCTTTTTAAATGAATGCCTAACCTTTGCAACATGAACTATTACCTTTACCTTATCTACCAATAGCATTAATTATGCTATACCCTAGACTCAAGTCACAGCATGATGTTGTGGAACCAAAGAGTTATGCTACTCTGCCAAACAACCCAACCAACCTGGTGAATAACCAGAGATTTCAGTATGGGGCTTTAACCATGATGTCGGATAAAAGAAATGGTGACTAGGACAGTTGAAAGGTCTTCAGGAATAAGAAAAGGACTATGTATCAGAGGGACTTCTATACAAGAGCTCCAGGACTACTCTTACAAGTTCTTGATAACCACTAGACTATTGCACTAGGGTTCTGTCTTCCTCCTAATACCTAAGACCTAACATCAAAGACATAATCGTATTTGGCTCTTGGGGCAAGGGTTCTGAGCCTTGGGTAATTGTGTGGCTATTTACCAGGTTGCTATCCTTGAGAACAAAGGTGGTGTCACTATAGATATATGGGTCTGTATGATAACCCCAATGTATGTTTCAACAAGAGACATGGTGCTACTCATGGCTTAACTTATCTGTAAACAGAGAATCTAATATGATAAGACCTGCATGGCAATGATAGCCTCTTGAGGTCACAGGTATAACATTAGTACTTGGTATGATGAATGAGTATGTCACATGATCTTTGATAGTTTCAGGTTCGATAGTTCTTCCAATGAATGTCTTCTGTTCTTCTAGATACTGGGTTCTGTACTAGTGCTTGAATGAGCTTGCTGACTGGCCATAATGTTGGTGGTTCAGTATTCATCAGGATTGATGATATGATGGTTCGATGAGAAGAAAAGTAAAGGGTTAGCTTTATCTCCAGACATCTCACTCCTAGGGACTCAATGAAGAGCTGGTAGGTGAATAACATCTATTACTTGTACTCATCACTAGGCCACCTTGTAAGGGCAGGGTAGGAGAGGAGGAAACAAGTGGATTAGGCTGGGGGAACAGCCTGTACTCATAACCCCTTATATACATTATAGGATGGAGCACAGACCAAGCTGTGTCCAGAATCTAGGGTATATGGTATTAATGCTATAGGCTCTACTATATGAAAGGGTAATGTCCATAAGGAGAACATTAGGCATCTCATCGAAGAATGGAAGAAGTGGAGATGAAGATGCAGGGACTAGGGTAAAGGGGATGATTGATCACAAGATGTGACTGATCAGAAAGAGATTGTGGCAGAGATCCATCTAGGATCTTGCAGGGTTTGTGATCAAGATGCAATCTCGATAAGTGATTATACCAATTGGAGGGAATGATGGAAATGAAGGAAGAGGGATCGAGATTGAAATGAAAGATGTGATTGGTGTGATGTCATAAAAAGGGTGAAGAGGTAAATCATAGAATGTGATCATCATGAAGAGGGTGAAAAGGTAAATCATAGAATGTGATCATCATGAAGGGTGAAAGGTGTGACAATGTGAAGGGATGGAGAGGTCACATGATCAGGGAATGAGATAATCATGGCACTTGTGCATGCAGGCAAGCAGTCATAGTGTAGGATCATATATGTTTATATACAAATTCGTAACACATGATCTGTGCACTCTTCTATACTGTATATAAGGGGTTGTGCAAGGGCTGGTGTCCCCCCAGCCAAATCCACTTGTTCACCTCTCTCACTCTACCTGCAAAGGTGGCCTGATGATGTTTAAGGAACAGCAAGTAAAAGAGTAGCTATTTGCCTGCCCAGTCTTTGAACTGCCCAGGAGTAAGGCATTGCTTGAATGCAGTTTCATCCTCCCCTTTACTCTTCTTTATTTATAACTGTGTGGTCACACTAGCTTAAGACTTAGTCAAGACAGAACCCAGTCAAGATATCTTGAAAGACATTCTTTGTAAAAATCCTTACTTTGTGGAAAACCCTATGTGATGCAAGATGACTCTCTAATCAAGTGGATGTTATATCTGTGAACATCATAGGTGTATGCTGCTGATTGTCCTTATCATATTAACAATGTTCTATTTATAGTTGTTCCTCCTTGCCTGGGGGCTTGTGTTATGACATTGCATCCCAATC
Source organism: Singerocomus rubriflavus (assembly GCA_038088835.1). Lineage (NCBI taxonomy): Eukaryota > Fungi > Basidiomycota > Agaricomycetes > Boletales > Boletaceae > Singerocomus > Singerocomus rubriflavus. Next base: position 9,631 of record JBBPJS010000416.1, read on the forward strand.
TTGTACTTTGTGTTAGCAAGGTTGCATGACTACTCCCTATGTACTTTGTGTTAGCACATGGGCATGACCATTCATGATCATGTGACCTTCGGGTCACATGACTTTCCCTTTCCCTGATCACATGACTATCTTATTCCTTCACATCATCACGCCTTCACCCATCATGTGCATCATATCTTCACTCTCTTCACCTCTTCACAATCTTCACGACATCACACCAATCATCTTAGATCTCTTCACATTCTTAAGGCTTCCATGCCTTCCTCATCTCTGCCCTTACCTTCTGATCGGTATGATCTCCTATCAAGATATCAATCTCAATCATGACTCTGCAGGATCTTGATGATCTCTGCCATAATCCCTCTTCCAGATCTTTCACATCTTGTGATCGATCTTCCATTTAGTTTACATACTGCAACTTCATCTCCGCTTCTTCCATTCTGATAGATGAGTTGCCTAACCTTTTCCTCATGAACTCTTACCTTCTATTATATAGCCAATAGCATTAATACCGTATACCCTAGATAGTAAGTCACAGCTTGATCCATGCATTCTCATGTACCATATATAAGGGGTTGCACAAGGGCTGTTATCCCCCAGCCAAATCCACTTGTTCACCTCTCTCACTCTGCCTGCAAAGGTGGCCTGATGATGTTTAAGCTATAACAAGTAAAGAGGTAGCTATTTGCCTGCCTGGTCTTCAGACTGCCCAGGAGTGAGGCATTGCCTGGATGTGGTCCACTATTCTCCTCTTCTCTTTTCTCCTACTGTGTGGTTATGCAAGCTTGAGACCTGGTCAAGACAATGTTATGGTCAAGACAACTCGAAGCCCATGTTCATTGAAGTATCGCCCATCTTTGTGAGGGCACTAACCTGATGTAGAAAACCCATGTGATGCAAGGCCTTATCACAAGGACCTATGGATGTTATACCTGCAGGTATCATAGGCATGCACTGCCAGATGCCTTTATCATATTTGATGTTATATTTATAGTTCCCTCCTTACCTGTGGGTTTTGGAAAAGACCTTGTTAAAATGCTGTGTGGAATGCTCTGAGGTGGGGTGGCACCTCTGACCAGCTTTCAAGGGTTGCAATCTGGAGATAGCAATATGATTACTCAAGAGCCTGACTCCTCGCCTCATGGCTCACCTACGATTATGCTAGTCTCATAGGAGCTAGTATTAGGAGGATGCATACTAGGTGCAATAGTCCTAGTAATACTGACAATGCAAGAGTTCATCAAGGTGCTGTTAGATCACCCTTTCCTCACTCTCTGATTTCCTCCACACTGTTCAGCACTCTCTCTCTCTGTGACTCTCTAGGATTCTCTTGGTGATGCCAGATTGCCTGACAGGTTATAGGTGATGGATAATAGGCAGGGTTATAGTGTTTCTCTGGTCACTCAACAGCTTGGAGATAATCTCATTGAGTAATGGTATGTAGTGCCTCAAAATGGGGTGGCACTTCTAATCAGCTTTTAAGAGTGGCAATCTGGAGATAGCCATGTGATTACCTAAGAGCCCAACCCCTTGCCCCATGGCTTGTCCACAATTATGCTAGTCTCATAGGAACTAGTATTAAAAGGATGCATACTAGATGTAATAGTTTTGGTAATACTGACAATGCAAAAGTTCATTAAGAAGTATGAAGATCATTCTCTTTTTACTCTTATTTCCTTCTCCACTGTTCTAGCATTCCTTTCTCTGTGACTGCTCAAGGATTCAGTTGTTGATGCCAGATTGCCCAATGAGTTATGGTAATGAAAAATAGATAAAGCATAGTGTTTCTCTTGGTTGTTCAACATCTATTATAAATGGAAATTAAAAAGGCTATGCTTATAAGGCAGCCTGCAGTCATGACATCATTGGTCTAGGCCTGATCATGTGATCAGTCATGTGATGAAGATAAGATAAAAGATTAGATCAGAAGATAAGATAAAGAAAAGAAAGAAAAGTGTTATAATATTGTGTTGAGTGATTAGAAAAACACTATGACCCTGCCTATATCCATCACCTATAACCCATCGGGTGATTTGGCATCACCAAGAGAATCCTTGAGCAGTCACAGAGTAAAGGAATGTTTGAACAGTGAAGAGAGGAACAGAAGTGAGGAAAGGGTGATTATTAGCACCTTGATGAACTATTGTATCATTAGTATCATCAAGCACTATTGCAGCTGGTGTGCCTCCTTCTAATATCATATCCTATGAGTATGGCATAATCATAAGTGAGCCTTGGGGCAAGGATTCCAGCTCTTGGGTAATTGCATGGTTATTTCCAGGTTACCATCCTTGAAAGCTGGTTAGGGGTGCCACCCTATCTTGGGGTGTTCCACACAGCACCCAATGAGATCATCTTCAAATCTGCAGGCAAGGAGGAACAACTAATAGATAACATCAAATAATATAAGGAACACCAGCAGCATATGCATATGTGACCCATAGGTATAATATCAGCTTGACTAGTGATTCACCTTGCATCATGTAGGTTTTCCACAAAGAAAGGTTCTTCACAAAGAAAGTACTTCAGGTTGTCTTGACTGTGTCTTCATCTTGACCAGATTCTGAGTTAGCATGACCACACAGTATAAATAGGGAAGAGTGGAGGATGAGATTGCATCCAGACAATGCCTCACTTTCAGGCAGTCCAAAGACCAGGTGGGCAAATAGCTACCTCTTTACTTGCTGTTCCTTAAACATCACCAGGCCACCAGTGAAGGCAGAGTGGAAGAGGTAAACAAGTGGATTTGGCTAAGGGGACACCAGCTCTTGCACAACCCCTTATATATAATATATGAAGGGGCATAGATCAAGCTGTGATCTGTGGTCTAGGGTATATGACATTAATGCTATTGGCTACTAAAATATAAGGGTTCAGTCCATGAGGAAAAGATTAGGCAGGATTCTGAGAAGATTAGAATGGAAGGATACCTGCAAGGTTTAATATAAAAGAAAGATCATTACAAGATGTGAATGATCAAAGGAAGAATCATGGCAGAGATTCCATCAAGAGTTTTGCAGGATCATGATCAAGATGGTATCTCAATAAGAGATTATACCAATCAGATGGAAAGGGCAGAGATGAGAAAGACATGGATACCTTGAGGATGTGGGAGGATCTAAGATGATCAGTTAGGTGGTTGTGATGGTCATGAGAGAATAAGAAGAGGGGTTGAGATGTGAATCATGTGATGGTGTGACAATGTGAGGAAGGAACAAGGTAGTCACATGACCAGGAAAGTCATAAGAGAATAGAATAATCATGCCTATGTGCTAACACAGAGTATGCAGGATGTAGTCATGCACACTTGATGACACAAAGTACAAGTGTGTGCAATGTCATAACACATTGCATGCATACTTGTATACATCATGAATATCACCACTTGTACTTTGTGTTAGCAAGTGTGTGATGACTCTTCATAGTGTATGGGTTGCACTTTATGATTCATGACCTCCCTAATCATGTAATTATATTGTCCCTTCTTCACATTGTTACACTCATCACAGTAATCACATCTCTAACCCCTTTTCCTTTCTTCTCACAACTCTCATGACCCCCAACTGATCATCTAGATTCTCTTCCACATCCTTATGGTTGGTGCATGCCTGAGATGCATCTTCCATTCCTTCATCTTCACTCTTTCCTGATCAGTACAATCTCTTATTGAGATATCAAATCTCAATCATGACTCTGCAGAGTCTGTTACATTTTCTTCCTACATGTATCAATATCTATGATTTCCTTTGTGCTACAGACATTCTCTCATGCCATGCAAACCTTTCTTGATGCTGACTCATCCTTTCCCACTTATTTCATCACCTGTGCTTCATATTCTGCTCTTTTTTTCCACATATAGCTTGACCCTGCTTCATCAGCATCTTATTTGTTGGTTATTCTTTCTTTATTATTCTTATTCATGGTGTTGTACTACTGGTTACTGAGTTAATGGCCATGTCCCACACCTACCCTCATGCATGGTCCATGCATGAGCTCTCTGTCTACTTAAACTCATCCATACTATATGATATCCTAGCTTTAATCTCCCTTGTACTCTGTTATATTGTATCTGCAGGGCAATCCACTTTGCTTGCTGCCTCCTCATTCCCTCACTTAGTCAGCAAGCCCATCAGAGCCTGCAGGAGCTAAGGTGATCTCTTAGAGTTGTGCTACATATAATCCTTGACCATGACCTAAGAACTAACTCAGCCTTTGACTCCCATGTTTTAGTCAAACCAAAAAGGGCTACATGCATCCCTACCTGGGCTACATGTAACAAAAGATCAAAGCTCCCCTCAAGGTGACTAGTACCATCTAGTTTATCCTATACCAACAACCATGTCCAATTCCCAGCAACCCACTGTGAATCCTTGGTGATCACCTCATACCACTCATGCACTAGCAAACCACCCATCATCTGACAAAGCAGAGTTGTTCCCAGACCCAGAATCAGATCAGGATATCACTCCATCCAACCCCACCACTGACCAACTCACCACTAGTCTTAGTCATGCTTTATTGGCCCAAGTGTTGATACCAAGAAGCTGAACTCCACCATCACCTCCAACCATCCCTTGAACTCTCCCATTTTCCCTCATTAACACCTCCCTGAGTACAACTATGACTATGACTTCTAAACCAGTCAAACTCTACCTTGATGCCCCTGATCACTTTGACAGAGAACCAAGGAAAGCCATATCATGGCTCAACATGGTAATGTTCTACCTTACTGTCAACAAGGAAGTGTACAACACCAACACAAAGAAAATCACCTATGCTCTGTCTTTTATGACAAAGGGGTCAGCTGCTATGTGGGCTAAGAACTTCCACCTTAAAGCCTATGATAACATGACTGGAACAATAGACATGGAAACCTATAGCAACTTCCTAAAGTTATTCAAGGCCACCTATCACAATGAGCAAGTAGTCACTGAGGCAATAATTTGGCTCACCACCACCTGGATGATCTACAACCTGAAAACCAAGGAGTACAAACCCACAATTCAAGACTACAACACCACCTTTGCAATAAAGAAATCCAAAGCTGAGATTACCAAGGACCATGTCCTCATTAGTTACTATGCTGCCAGTATACCAATCCCCATTATAAAAAGAATCTACAGCATGGAAAAGGTCCCCACCAGTATTGACAACTGGAAAACAAGAGCAGCAGCATTTATCTCCCAGAATGAGTGAGCTAATCAGATAGCTTAGCAATCTTACCACCTCAGACAATTCCATCCATTCAAACCAACCCCCACTGCAAACAAAGACCCCAACATTATGGACATAGATGCAGTAAAGGTCAAAAAACTGATGCCAGAAAAATGAAAAAGATGTCAAGAAAATAAACTCTGCTTCCAATGTTGCCAACTCAGGCACCTTAGCAACCAATGCACCTGATTCAACAAAGAGCCCACTCTCCCTCCATGAACAAAGAAGACTTGTTCCACTAAAAAAAAGCTTCCAATCCTGGAAGAAGTGGATGATAGTGGAGATGAAGATGAGGGGGCAGTGGCCATGAAGGTAGTAAAGGGTTTTTGAGAAGGGGAACACCAAAGATGCAAGTGTCTCCCCAACCTCTGTACACTAAAGTAGCTTTGAATCAAGACTAGAAATCTCTAAGTATTTGAACCAAACTTGTGGTGTTCAGAAACTGAAGCATCTCAATCAAAGCCCTCATCAACAGTGGGGTAGAAATCAACTATATCAACTGGCATTTTGCCAAAAGAAACAAAATCCCTCTCCAAAAACTTGCCAAACCTCTCTGCATCTTCAATATTGATGCCTCCTTGAACAAACAAGGACTTGCCAAATATATGGCCCATCTCTACCTGGACATAGATGGAATCATACATCATGTTGAATTCATCGCAATCCATTGTGGCACCAATAACCTTATTCTAGAAAGTCCTTGGCTATGCAAAATCAACCCAAAAATTGATTGGAAGGAGAAAATTGTCACTATCCCCATAATCACCAATAAATCCCCAGAACTCTATGCTCAAGCCATGAAGCCATCTCCATCTCACATCATCCAAGTCATAAAGGAAGACTCCCAACATCTCCTCTGTTATCTTCAACAACTGACTGTGGAAGGAGAAATGATTCAAGCTATAGTCAAAGCTCAATAGATGAACATTGAACATGTAAGAAAAGTGCAACAGCAATTCCTGTCCCCTACTGCCATCAACACCACCACCTCTATGGAGCTTGCCATTGATGCTCTCAAAATGAAGACCAAGACTATACTTCCAAAGGAATATGCAAACTACAAGGAAGTATTCTTCCAAACAGCCACCAATCATTTACCTCCAACCAGGGATTATGACCATGAAATCAACCTCAAAAAAACTTTCAAACCATGCATTGGAAAGCTCTACCCATTAAATCCTGAAGAATGGCTAGCTATTAAAAAGTTTTTAGAAGAGAATCTGGCATTAGGAAAGATTTGACCATTTAAATCACCACAAGCCTCCCCCTTATTTTTTGTCAAGAAGAAGAATGGAAAACTCTGTCCTTGCCAAAATTACTGCTACATTAATAAGCACACCATATGGGACACATACCCCCTCTCTTTAGTATCTGACCTGATGGACAAGATGAAGAATGCCAAAGTTTTCACCAAATTTGATATTAGATGGGGGTACAACAACATACACATCAAGGAAGGCCATCAATGGAAAGCAGCCTTCATTACCCACAAAGGACTATACAAACCAACAGTAATGTTCTTTGAGCTTTCAAACTCACCAGTAACTTTCCAGTGATTTATGAATGACTCCTTTCATGATTTTATCACAGAAAAATGGTTAGTAATCTATATAGATGACTTACTGATCTTCTCCCCAGATCAAACAACTCATGACAAACACACCCAATGGGTACTGGTATGAATGCAGGAGCTAGACCTCCATCTCAAACTGGAAAAATGTAACTTCAACAAAATGGAAGTTGACTATCTCAGTATGGTAGTGAAACCTGGGTCCATTGCTATGGATTCAGTAAAACTAGATGGCATTGCCAAATGGCCTGAACCCTGAATAGTCTGATCATTTCTTGGTTTCACTAACTTTTACAGAAGATTTATTTCTCACTACTCCAATGTCATCCATCCACTCATTAACCTTATCAAGAAAACCATGCTGTGGGAATGGGGACCTGAATATCATCAAGTGTTCCAAGACCTTAAAACCGCCTTTCTGACCAAATCAACCCTTCTCTTTTCTGACATCACCAAACCATTTACAATTGCAATAGACACCTTCCTTGTCACCTTGGGAGGGGTCCTCATGCAAGCTGACCAGAATAGACAGCTCCACCCCTGTTCATACTTATCTCAATCATTCTCCCCCACAAAACACAACTATGATATCTATGATAGGGAGCTTCTCACCATCATCTGTGCACTCAAGGCATGGCACCACTATTTACAGGGTGCATCACATCCTGTGACCATCTTGACAGATCA
>JBBPJS010000417.1:0-17092 GCA_038088835.1 Singerocomus rubriflavus
AGAGCAGACATATTGAGACATAACTCTGTTAGAGCATGGTTAGGTTCAATGTGACTCCCAGCTTGTGCAGAGTCAGAGGAGTCACACCCTATTTTTTTGCCTTAGGGGAGATGGAGCTGTTGGAGGTCATGGTAGCAGCCCAAGCCTTTACAGCTCTAGAGGTTTACTTTGAACACTCTTTGGCAGAGTGCCTGGACTGTCTGCAGAAAAGACACAAATTGTTTTTAAGCCAGTGCTGATGTTCCTCTGGGAGGAGTTTGCCATCTTTGCTGAGCTTTGATGAAATGGAAGGGTTGGCATTGCTACTCTTATTATTCTTGTTCTTAGTAGCAGAGGAGTTTGAAGAATTCCCAGCAGAGTTACCCTTGGACTTATCATCCTAGGGTTTTGATGAAGCAGAGTTGGAGTGTGAAGAGTTTGATGAAGTCTTTGAGGAGTTCTGATGTTCAAAGTTGGAACTGGAGGCCTTGGCAGTACAGTGGAGCTCTTCTTTGTGCTTCCAATATCAATGGTCAATTTGCTGGGCAAGCACTTGGAGGTTGTGGATGTTGTTTGGCTTACCCTGCCATGATAGCTCATCCTTAATGTGGTCTGGGAGTCCATTATAGAAACTCTGGTGAAAAGCACCAGGGCCCCACTCATGGACTTGGTGTTATGACATTGCATATATACTTGCACTATTGTGCTTGTCCCTGTACAATGATATAGTGTCATGTGACATTCTTGTTATGTGATGCTATGACATCACCATCCCTGATCACATGACCACATTGTCCCTTCACATCATCATGCCTCTCCTGTCACATGATCACATCTTAACCCCTCTCCCTTCTTTCATCATGACCACCACCAATCATCTCAGATCTTGCCACACCTCATGGTGTCCTCCCCTTTCTCATCTCTGCCCTTACCCTCCAATTGGTATGATCATCTATCAGAATCTTATCTTGATCACAAACCCTGCAAGATCCTAGATGGATCTCTGCCATGATCACTTTCCTTGATCATCACATCTTGTGGTGTTCACCCCCTTTTTATATTCTTGCTTTCATATCTGCTCTGATCTTCTTATATGAAAGCCTTACCTTTTACTCATGGACTTTACCCTTTACTCTACTAGCCAATAGCACTAATAGCGTATACCCTAGACCCAGAGTCACAGCTTGGTCTGAGCTCTCTTCTGTAACATATATAAAGGGGTTGTGCAAGAGGCTGAATCCCCCAGCCTAATCCACTTGTTACTCTCCTCTCCTACTCTGCCCTTAAGCAAGGTGGCCTAGTGATGAGTCCCACTAGTACAAGTAGTAAAGCTATTCGCCTACTCGCTTTTCATTGAGTGCCTAGGAGTGAGGCTTAGGATAAAGCTAACCCTTTCACCCTACCCCCATTGTATTGATCCTCACACCATATCACTTTCTGAACTGTACAAGATCTAGTGAGCAAGCTCATGCCCTGTCAAGTAATGATCCCAGTATCTTGAAGCATGGAAGACATTCATTGGAAGTATCAGCACCTTTAACATATCAAACCCACATGACACAAGAGTCCCGACTGAACAACTCTTGAAGATGTTATACCAGCAACCTATAACAGGCTACATTGCCAATTAGGTCTTATCATATTAATTGTTCTATTGTAATAGTGTCTATGCCCTCGAGTAGTATCATACTTTCATAGGAAGACAGTTGTGGTTTATTGAACAGATCCACTGTATATGGTGACACTGCCTTCGTTCTCAAGGATGACAATCTGGTCCACAGTCATGCGATTACCCAAGGCTCAAAACCCTCACCCCAAGAGCCATCTACAATTATGCCTAGTATGTTAGGTCTAGGTATTAGAAGAAAGCCAGAACCTAGTTGCAACAGTACTACAGTTATCAAGGACTTGCAAGAGTAGTCCTGGAATTCATCTATGAAGATGTCCCACCTCAGTCCTATCATCTATCTGAATCCCTTATCCCTGCTGTTCTAGCACTCTATGATCTCTAACATCTTAGGTTATCACCCTGTATCATTTCCTGGTCATCTGCCAGGTTAGGTTGGTTAGTTGGCAGCATAGCATAACTCTTCAGTTCCACAACACTTGAATTAGGCTATTTACTGGCCCACAACCAGAAGAGGCCACTATTCCCATCTGAGAACCATTTCCCATGACTTCTCAGCAGAATGTATTATATTAGCATACACCATCACAACAAGAACTTTGAATTCACATTGGCGCTTGTGATGTTATACAATAGCACAGCTGCAGAGCCATTAGAATACTGTCTGTTGAGCCTTTTGCTCTAAACGCAGCAATTACTGGAGTATCATATTGTCCAGCTACAAAAGTCCTAACAAAGACTTGACCATTACTTCCATATACCCTTTAATGATTCCTTGCAACACTCATTCAATATTCATTCTACATTGAAGATCTTTTTCACAGCTCCAAGTCACTCTGTCTATTTGAAGAACTTTTCAGAAGATTGGTTTAAAACTGAAACGCCTTGCTGAAGCTACCAATAGAGAGTCAGATAGTGGAATCGTGAAAGCGAGCTCCGAAAGAAGTCCAATCAGAAGAATTGTTCATATAAGAAAGACAAGACACTCAGAGTTCAAAATAAAGAAGAAAGAATTAAATAGAGGTTGGTAATAGTGTTTGCTCAAGCAAACCATAATAGGCATCAAACATATCCTTTGAGATGGTTGGGTTAATAAGACTGAATTGCATGCTGTACTTGACTTCACTTCAAGAATGCTCATGTTACCACTCAAAAATTCATTCCTCATCACACTTACTATCGAGACACATCAAGCATTCCATCAAGGAGTCATACTAGAATAAAAGATGCTTAGTTCCAGAATGAAAAAATAGAGTGCTTAATTTCTTGACAAGTCTCTGTCTCTTTAAGAAGTCTCTGATGAAGTTCAAGTTCAGTTACAAGAGCATTATCAAGTATAAACTGCCTCAAGATTCATTCGACAATATCTTTTCTATTTCATCCCTGATCCTTCCCTCATTGACATCTCCCATCATTGACATCTTATTCCAACTCTACCTTCATCCTTATCGTCTCCATCCTGAAATGATGTAAAACTTATCACAAGCAAGGACAAGAGAAGATGTACGAGAAGACTTCAAGAATTTCTTTTGATTCAAGAGTGATGAAGCCATACACACAGCTAGATAAAGTTGAAGTTTTTCTAACAGAATTGTCTTCTGTTGGGCAATCCAGCAAAACACTACACTGCCTACACCTCATCACCATAACCCATCAGGCAATCCGGCATCATCTTCTACGAGGCTAAACCTTGAATGGAAGGAAGAATGGCTGAACAACCAGAGAGGGGAATCAGGTAGAATGATAGGATGGTCTACAACTCCTTGACGAACTATTGCATCATCAGTATTACCCAGACTATTGCACTGAGTATGCATCCTCCTAATACTAGCTCCTATGAGACTAGCATAATCATGGTTGAGCCTTGGGGCAAGGAGTCCAGCTCTTGGGTAATCGCATGGCTAATTTCAGGTTGCCACCCTTGTAAGCTATTCTCAGGGTGCCACCTATCCTGGGGGTCACCACACAGATACCACCATCAGGATCATCTCCAAGGCCACAGCACAAGGAGGAACAACTATAAATACAACTGGTCAATATGATAAGGGAAGCCAGCAGCATACGCCTATGCAACCTGCAGGTATAACATCTTCAAGAGTGTTGCGATAACATCTTGCATCATGTGGGGTTTCATCATTGATTAGTGCCCTCACAGAGATGGGCGATACTTCACAAAGAACATGGCTTCAAGTCATCTTGACTATGACATGTCTTGACCGCATCTTGAGCTTGCATGACCACACAGTAGAGAAGGGAGAGGGAGGGTGAAGGTGAGACTGCATCCAAGCAATGCCTCACTCCTAGGCAGTCCGAAGACCAGGTAGGCGAATAGCTACTCTTTTACTTGCTATAGCTTAAACATCACTAGGCCACCTTTGCAGGCAAAGTAGGAGAGGTGAACAAGTGGATTTGGCTGGGGGAACAGCCCTTGCACAACCCCTTTATATATGGTACATGATAGTGCACAGACCAAGCTGTGAACTAGGGTCTAGGGTATATGACATTAATGCTATAGGATGATAAGGTAAAGGGTAAAGTCCAGTAGGCAAAGGTTAGGCATTCATAGAAGAAGATCAGAAGCGGATATGAATGCAGGGCTTACTCTAGAATGGAAGATCATCACAAGATGTGAATGATCAGGAGGAGGATCATGGCAAAGATCCCATCAAGGATTCTGCAGGGTTATGATCGAGATGGTATCTCGATAAGATATTGTACTGATTGAATGATATGGCGGAAATGAGAAAGGGGAATACACCATGAGGTGTGGAAGGATCTAAGATGATTGGTTGGGGGTCATGATAGTCATGAGAAGAAAGGGAGAGGGGTTAATGATGTGACCATGTGATGGAAAGGAGAGATCACTTGTGAAGGGACGAGGTGATCACATGGTAAGGGATGTCATGAGAGATGCATAAGCATCACATGACCAGAAGGTCACATGACACTGGCTGTCATATATGAGCACGAGTGCATGCACAAGTACAAGTATGTATGCGATGTCATAACATCTTCATTGAGCCTGGTTAAAATAGAACCTGGGTAGTATCAGTTGAAGCTTCAGAAACTCTAAATGAAGATAATGGATACCAAGTCGCACCACTAGTATGGATAAGTCAATCATGAAGAAGATCATAGTTCAAAGAGAATTCAAGTTTTCCTTCTCTCATTAATGTTCAATCTGCACAGAACTAAAATGTGGAACTCAAGACCAAGATTACAAGTTGTATATTAAAGTTAAGAGATGATCAACAGGTCGTTAAACTGTTTTGTTGGCAATTGCCTCTGTAAAGATCTTGGAAACAATCAGAAACTTTATCTGATCCTGAATATGATCTTAAACTGTTTAGCTTTAGTTCCTGAACATGGACAGAAACTGTCATAGACAATTCGCACAGTCTTTAAATGTGAAAGTTTTCTTCAAGGTCAAGATAGTTCTAATCATCTGGCATACAGTTATTCATCCTTTATGAAGTGAGGCCTACAATGGAAAAAAGGAACTGATCAAGGAGAAGACATGACTTGAAGAGTCATTAAAAACTTTCTGGTAATCTTTCCAGATTGTCATTAGATTCTGGGCAAAATCAGAAACTGCCTACTTGACTTGAGATCAGTCATAAAACCTCTCCAACAATCCACATCATTGTTGAACATGGAAATTGTGTTCAAGGTTCAGAAGATTCAATTCAAAGCCCCAGTTATTCATTTGCAAGAAAGTGAGGCCCTGGCCTAGAAAAGAATTTGAAGAATCAAAAATGTAATTGTCTTGAAGTAGACATTAAAGACTTTCTGGTGGTTGTTTACTCAACAATCATTAGTTCTAACCTTTGAACAGAAACAAGGTTGATATTTGGCACAGTCATTAAACATCATTTGTTCCTGAGATGAACAGAAACTCATTTGTTTCTGAACAAGAATGAAAAAGGTTTATTGTTTGTTTTTTTTTAGAAAAAGTTCAAAGTTAAGAATAAGATCAAAGCTTAAAGATTTCGTTAAAAATGAATTTCAAACTCTAGCTGCTTTCGATTATTCAAGATAGAAGACTGCTCCTCATTATGTTCTCCCTTTTGCCTCTCTTCGTTTATTCTAAAAAGATTTAAAAAGAAAATACAAAAAAGTCAAAAGTATAAAAAAAAGAAATAAAGAAAAGTATAAAAGAAGAAAAGCTCTCAGCTTAGACATGAGGATAAATATGTTCTTTCTGAAAAACTGATTGCAGAGATAACATCAAAGCTTTCTATATAGTCTGCAATGACTATAAACTAAGAACAGTCTGGAATGACTTTAATCTATCTAGTTTAGCATAATGATAAACTGCCTAGAGTTCATAAAGACTATAAACTATAATCTGAACAAGTTGGCAAGATCAGTATCCAGCAGAATCCTTTGTCACCACTCAGTTCATCCTCTAGGTCTTTGAATTTTCTCCTAGCGCATAATTCAGAAATCCCCACATCATCTTTTCGCCAAATAGATTAAGGAAAAAGTATTTTCAAGAGAAGATAAGATTCAAGGAACCAAGTTATTCATCTATCACAGAAGTGAGGCTCCCTTCCAAAATATCAAGTCTAATCAAAAAAAAAAAAAGTACTCTGTGTTCCTGCACATTCTATTTTGCCATCTTGTTCTTTTTCTTTTTAAATGGATTGCTAAAGCTCAAAAGGAAGTAGTAACAATTGAAATCAAATTGTGAAGCCTAGTGAGAAGTAGTAAGCAAGAAGTTCTATCCCCAGGAGTATAGAGAAAGCTGCCATTGAAGATCAATATCAAGAAAGAAGAAGTATTCAAACAAGTTCTTTAATCAAGATATTGTTCTTCCCTTTCAGTCTAGCTAAAGACCTTAAAGAAATGCATTTGTCTTGCCAAAGATGATAAACTATGGAATCATTTATGGATTCAATGATGATGCTGTTTGAGAATATCATGGTTATCTGTGATGAAGTATTTCGAAGTCCTCAGTATGACTATAAAGTACTTAGTTCTGGATATGACAATAAAAGGTCTACATTCTAAGCAAGATATAAAACTGCTCTACCATTCCCTGTTCACAGATTCCTCACCCTTCTTTCAGCATTCTGCACTATACCCTCCCACTGTTGTGGAACCGAAGAGTTCCGTCTACTCAACCACAAACCTAACCAACCCAGCGGACGACCAGGAAACATTACGATGAATTCGTACGAGATAATATCTGGAGGTGTAGAGTGCTGAACAGCAGGATCAAGGGATATGGGATAGATGAGAGGACTGAGTTGGGACATCTTCAGGTATGAGCTCCAGGACTACTCTTGCAAGTCCTTGATAACCAACGAACTATTGCATTGTGGTTCTGTCTTCCTTCTAACACTACAACCTTACGTGTGTAGCGTAATCGTGTTCAGCTCTTGGGGCGAGGGTTCCGAGCCTTGGGTAATCACATGGCTAATTCCAGGTTGCCATCCTTGAGAACGAAGGCAGTGTCACCGTAGATACGTGGGTCTGTTCTGTATAACCCCAATGTATGTTCCAACAAGAGACGCTGTGCTACTTGTGGCTTAAATATCCATGGTTCGGTATTCTATAATATTATAAGACCTGCACAGCAATGATAGCCTCTTGAGGTCGCAGGTATAACATCAGCACTCGGTACGATGAATGAGTATATCACGTGATCTTTAATATTTCTCTGTATAGTTCAGTAATCTTCCAATGAATGTGTTCTGTTCTTCTTGGTACTGGATTCTGTATGTTGACAGGGAACAAGCTTGCTCGTTGGCCTTAGTTGGCAGTTTGGTGGTACAAGGGACTGATTCAATGGTATGATGAGGGGGAGGGATAAAGGTTAGCTTTATCTCCAGACGTGCCTCACTCCTAGGGATCCAATGAAGGACCGGTAGGCAAATAGCTGTCTTTTACAAGTCTTAACTTCACTAGGCCACCACTAAGGGCAGGGTAGGAGAGGTAACAAGTGGATTAGGCTGGGGCAACAGCCTGAACTCATAACCCCTTATACTCATTACAGGAGTAGTGCACAGACCAAGCAGTACACTAGGGTCTAGGGTATATGGGAATAATGCTATAGGCTAAGTAATATAAGAGGGCAGTGTCCATGAGGGAAACATTAGGCATTCATCTTGTAGAATGGAAGAAGTGGAGATGAAATGCAGCATGTAGGGTAAAGGGGATGATTGATCACAAGATGTGATGATCGAAAGGAAGGATTGTGGCAGAGATCCCATCAAGGGTTCTGCAGGGTTCATGATTGAGATGAGATCCCAATAGATGATCATACCAATTGGAGGATAAGGACAGAAATGAAGAGAGGGATCGAGATCGGAATGGAAGAGTGATCAGTGATGTCATGACGAGTGAAAGAAGAGAGTGTGAGATGTGAAGACGTGACTAGGGTTAAGGCATAAAGATGTGAAGGGATGGTGTGGTCACATGATCAGGGATGAGTCATGAGTTAGTACTCGTGCAAGTATGCAGTCATTGTACCAAGTATTGTACACAATTTGTAACACCCACTCTGCCCATTGCAGAAATATTCTGAACATGACATGAAAACTGTTTAGTCTTTCCCCTTAATTTTATAGATTTTGACAAGGTCTCCTCAAAATCCTTTCCATCTCTTATCATATGTTTTCCTTCAGTGGAATTCTATCCAACTTTCTTTCCAGCCATATCTGGAACTCTCATCTCATTCGCCCTCAGTATGGACCTTGGGTCTTTAAGAGTCCTTGAAATATCTTGATATTTGTCTTTGAGTTGTCCCTCAAGTGCTAACTTCCATTGATGATTGCTTGATTGCCCAAGCCCTTCCACCACCCTATGACTGGATGATTGTCAGTCCTTTATTGGATGATAATTGTTCTCTTCACAACCACAACATGGAACCCTTACTCTTGGTTGTCTGGAATCCAACCTTGAGAGGGGGGAAGTGTTATGACATTGTGTATATACTTGCACTATTGTGCTCATCCCTATACAATGATACAGTGTCATGTGATGCTATGACATTACCATCCCTGATCACATGACCACATCATCCCTTCACATCATCATGCCTCTCCTGTTACATGATCACATCTTAACCCCTCTCCCTTCTTTCATCATGACCACCACCAATCATCTCAGATCTCGCCACACCTCATGGTGTCCTCCCCTTTCTCATCTCCACCCTTACCCTTTGATCGGTATGATCATCTATTGGAATCTCATCTCGATCACAAACCCTGCAAGATCCTAGATGGATCTCTGCCATGATCACTTTCCTTGATCATCACACCTTGTGGTATTTGCCCCCTTTTCATATTCTTGCTTTCATATCTGCTCTGATCTTCTTATATGAAAGCCTTACCTTTTACTCATGGACTTTACCCTTTACTCTACTAGCCAATATACTCTAGACCCAGAGTCATAGCTTGGTCTGAGCTCTCTCCTGTAACATATATAAAGGGGTTGTGCAAGAGGCTGAATCCCCCAGCCTAATCCACTTGTTACTCTCCTCTCCTACTCTGCTCTTAAGCAAGGTGGCCTAGTGATGAGTTCCACTAGTACAAGTAGTAAAGCTATTCGCCTACTCGCTCTTCATTGAGTGCCTAGAAGTGAGGCTTAGGATAAAGCTAACCCTTTCACCCTACCCCCATCATATTGATCCTTGCACTGTACCACTTTCTGAACCATACAAGATCTAGTGAGCAAGCTCGTGCTCTGTCAAGTAATGATCCCAGTATCTTGAAGCATGGAAAACATTCATTGGAAGTATCAGCACCTTTAACATATCAAACCCACATGACACAAGAGTCCCAACTGAACAACTCTTGAAGATGTTATACTGGTGACCTAAAACAGGCTACATTGCTGATTAGGTCTTATCATATTAATCATTCTATTGTAATAGTATCTATGCCCTCAAGTAGTATTGTACTTTCATAGGAAGACAGTTGGGGTTTATTGAATAGACTCACTGTATACAGTGACACAGCCTTCGTTCTCAAGGATGACAACCTGGTCCACAGTCATGCGATTATCCAAGGCTCAAAACCCTCACTCCAAGAGCCATCTACAATTATGCCTAGTATGTTAGGTCTAGATATTAGAAGAAAGCCAGAACCTAGTTGCAACAGTACTACAGTTATCAAGGACTTGCAAGAGTAGTCCTGGAGTTCATCTATGAAGACGTCCCACCTCAGTCCTATCATCTATCTGAATCCCTTATCTCTGCTGTTCTAGCACTCTATGATCCCCGACATCTTAGGTTATCACCCTGTATCATTCCCTGGTTGTCTGCCAGGTTAGGTTAATTAGTTGGCAGCATAGCATAACTCTTTGGTTTTGCAACACTTGGGTTGCAAGTTGGTTCCACTTGACAATATACCTAGAGATTCATTGTGAGTCATGCATCTGCAGTCACTTGAGTTGAGCTTCTATGTCAGCAATGGGATCATGAGAACTAAAGTTAAACTGCAATTCAAAGAGGAAGATTTTCCAGTTTGTCATCCATAGGGGACAAGACTGTGGAGATTTATTTCTAAGCAAGTCTGTGTTATGACATCATGTACATACTTGTGCCATTGCATGCATTGGTACTCATATATGACTACAGCACAATGCTACTTTGTGTTAGGCATTTGTGCTATGACCTTCCTTAGTGCACTGGTTGCACATGACCCTCATGACATCCCTGATCACATAATTACTCTGTTTCTTCATCACCTCGTCACTCCATCACTGTGATTACATCTCAACCCCTTTTCCTTACTCTTATGACCATCATGACCTACACTGATCATCTTAGATCCTGCCACTCTTCATGGTGTACACCCCTTCCTTATTTCCACCTTATCATCTGATCAGTACAATCTCTCATTGAGATACTATCTTGATCATGACCCTACAGAACCCTTGATGGGATCTCTGCTATGATCCTCCCCTTGATCATTCACATCTTGTGATGATCTTTCATTGTAGAGTAAGCCCTGCATTCATCTCCACTTCTGACCTTCTTAGATGAATGCCTAACCTTTGTCTTATGGACTCTCATCTATATCTTATCTACCAATAGCATTAATCTTGTATACCCTAGACTCAAGACACAGCTTGGTCTGTGCACATTCATGTACCATATATAAGGGGTCTTGTGCTGGCTGTTGTCCTTCAGCCAAATCCACTTGTTACCTCCCCTACCCTGCCTTAACTGATGGCCTAGTGATGTTAAGCAACAACAAGTAAAAGAGTAGCTATTTGCCTACTCTGTTAAACTCATTTGAACACTATTCTGAGGGGAACTCTGAAGGTTTGGAGTTGAGGGGTTTGAATAGGACTTAGCTTTACCTTATGTGGTGTGCCCTTGCAAAGAATCTGGTTGTTTCAAATTTATGGGGGGGGTGGGGGTTGGAGGTCGAAGGGGGTAATTAGGGGAAGTTGGTCAACGACTTAGAGGACAAGTAGGGAGAGTGTCAGATTATGTTGATATTCAAACTAAAGTGTACAAGTTGTAACTATGGAGTTTATATATGGAGGGACTCAGATGACTAAGTCCAGGTCAGATTACACTATGTATTGAAGGGGTCGGAGGTAAGACTATGCCAGAGTGCAGCCTCAGAGCTGTGCTTCTAAGTGAGCACTGATATTGGAGTTCTAACTAAGCAAGGAATGGAATATAAGGTAGGAGTAATGTATAAGAATGTAAGGAAAGCAGAGTCAAAGGAAATTAGTAAGTACAAGTCCAAATGGAGTAAGTATAGGAGGAGATGAAGGAGAACAGACTAAAGGTATAACAGAGATGGTATGAAGGTACTGAAGTTGGCTTGAGACATGGGATGTGACATACCTGCTTTTCATTAAGTACCTAGCAGTGAGGCATTGCTCAGATGCAGTCCAACCCCTTATCCTCCCTCCCTTATTTATTACTGTGTGTATGGCAACTCAAGACTCAGTCAAGATGGAACCCAGTCAAGACATCTTGGATGACCCTCATTACTTTGTGAAGAATTACAAGATATACTACATGACTCAAGAGTGTTATTGCAACTTGTTACACTTGGCCTTGGGTAAGAACAAGCATAGCCCTTGAAAGATCCTAAGTCCATAATATGGGTGGTTCAGTGCATACCAATGTCCCCAGCACTAGGGCTAAGGGTGTGAAGGTTGCTAAGAGGTTCCTTAGGGACAAGGGGACTTAGAGACCTTGGAAGTGACCAAGCAAACTATGTTGCAAGATAACTATGCTAACACAAGGGAGAACTAAACTAAGGAGATGTATAGTAAAGTGCCTGCTTTATATATGTCTCGAGTATGCACACAGACCATGGTTAAGGGTTGGTGCAAGAATAAAAGGAGTAATGGAAGACCGTTACCTGTCAAGCTAAAGCAGATCACCTGTCAAGGTCAGTGAATGGGAACAATAAGAGTGTTGATCAAAGAAAGCATGCTGCACATGAAAGAGAAGGGCAGAGGAAGTGTGGCTATGGCAAGCATGAGAATAAAGAGATCAACATGAGAGATTGGCTCTCTGATCTGAGCCATCAAAGAAAAAAAAGAGAACAAGGAAAGCATACTGGAGTAGCAAAGAAAAGAGAAATTGTAACATTACCCCCCTGCTAGACTGAGAGCTACCCAGCAAATCATCTTTATTGGCATCTGGAATCAAAAGAAGGAGTGGTTCCCGATGGGGGACCCTGTGATGTTGATGATTGTGTCATCGTCCATGAAGTGGTCTCCATAGTCTATGATCTCTTCTTTGAGGGAGTCATTGGAGAATGGGGATAAGAGAGCATTGTTATTGATGTGGTGTCATCAAGGAGGGGGATGCTGAGGTGAGCATGGAGAAGGAATAGGAGTGGGATTAGGAGAGGGATTTTGTGGTCTGGGACCACATTGCAGTGTTCTTCACATAGAAACAGCCCAAAAGGACTGTGGGGCATCGCTGGACTGGGTGATGTTGGATGAGAATGATGTGGACATGGCTGGGCTAATGGGGACATGCAGTTGGGAGAAGTTTACCAGTAGGACCCAAGAGTGATGAGCATTACACTCATCTTGGTAGTGGCCAGGTTGCCAATTGAGGTAGTGAGGGCACTGGTAAACAGGACAGTCTTTCTTGATGTGTCCCAAGTGTCAGCATTGAAAGCAAGCTTTGTTGAATCTGGGGTGTCAACATGGTAGTCTGGTGTGTCCAGAATTGCCTGTCCAGTAGGCATCAAGGTGATCTACGATCACTAAGTCTTCCACCATAGTGGGGTTAAATGTGCCTGAAGGAGTGGGCATTTGGTCTTTGTCTGTTGCTTTTCTATTGAGCTGGCATAGATAAAGGTCTAGACTCTTCAAGAATTCTGCAAACTCAAGTTGAAAGGCAAGTGCCTCATGAGCATGCTCTAAATCAACAGTGATAAAGGACATTACAGATATGAGGAAGGAGCACATAGCATTGGCATTGTCATGGATACAAGAGTATGCCATGCATAGACAGTTGGTGGCCAAGAAGGCTGAATAGAGGGAATGGAGAGGGGACTTCATATTGATGTGTGCATTGATGGATATAGCCATATAGCTATCTCTAATGAAATTCCTGATTTGCACTGGGTACATCAGGTCAGGGGACCTGGCTCTCATTCTATATGCAGATATGGGTAAGTCAACAGATAAAGTTCCTGAAGGGAATGATTCCAAATGGGTTTCATGATAAGAAGGGGGAGTAGAAAAAAGAGGGGACGTAACACTAGGAGAATTTTCATGATTTTCATTACTGTTATTTTTGAAGGTGGTGTTGAAGATGATGGGGGGTGAGATTTTAGATGGGGAGGAGACAGAGTTGGCTGAGGACGTGTTGAGGAAGATGGCCATGGACACTAGTTTGATACAGAGGGAGTTATAGATGGAAGACAGAATGGGATGGGGAAAAGTCAGAGATGGTGTTGTTTTTTATAGTCTGTGAGGAGTCAGGATGAGTTTTTCAAATTCTGTTTGGGGATCCAGGAATCTTCTTCAGGCAGGTATCCTTTCCACCAGATCAGGAAGAAATGGGAGCATGGCATTCCTTTATGGTTAACAATCTTTTCTATTTTGTACTTTTCCTCACCCTTTATAAGTTCTGCTGAAGGTCTGGAAAGAGTTTTGCCATATTTGGGAGTCTCCTGATAGCAGGTTAGGAGCGATGCATGGAACACTGAATGAATCTTCCAGGTGTTCAGTAACTGGAGTCTGTAGGTCACAGGGGACAGAACATTAGTAATAATAAAAAGCCCCTTTCTCTTGGGGGCAAATTTTGGATTGGCAATGTTCCATTTGAGATTGCAAGCCTCTAGCCATACCTTTTCCCCCTTCTTGAATGGGGAGAACTTCTTCCAGTACATACCCTTCATGTGTTGCCTGGCAAGGTTGTGGGCTGCGAGAGCCTCTTCTCATATCTTGAGAAGGTTTGAAATTTGAAGATCTGTGAAAGGTGAGTCAGATGCTTTAGTTATATTTGGTAGGGCTGTGGGTTCGTAGCCCATCATTAGGAAGAAGGGGGATTGTCTGGTGACAGAATGGGATCTTCAATTGTGGACAAATTCTGCTTGCATAATATAATCCACCTATGTTGTGGGTTTATTTCCACAAAAGATCCAGAGATAAGTTTCAATTTCTTGGTTGACTCGTTCTGTTTCTCCATCCATTTGGGAATGATAGGCTGTTGAAAATGTGAGGTCATAGTTGAGTATCTTTCCCAGAGCTCTAGAGAAGTTAGAGGCAAATTAGAGACCCCAATCAGAGATAATCTTGTTGTACAACCCAAACTATTTGTATACTGCCTCAAAAAACAGGGTTGCAATGTTCTTGGCAGTTGCTGTTTTCTTAGTAGGGCATAAAATTACCCCCTTCATAAGCCTGTGGTCGACCATGACCAGGAGACTATCAAAGTCATGTGAAAAAGGGAGATTGGTGATGAGATCACAAGAGATCTGTGAGAATGGATGAGTGGTGGTGAATGGGATGGGAATGAGTGGTGGGGTCGTTGGATGAGTGTTGGTTTTGCAGGCTTGGCAAGCAGTATAGCCAGAGATATAAGACCAGATAAAAGTGGCGAAATCTGGCCACCAATATAATGAGGAGACAAGTTGGCAGGTTTTAAGGTACCTCAGGTGCTCTGCAGAGGGATGATTATGATGTTGGGCCATGATTTGGTGGTGGAGTGAGGGGGGAATGTAGATATGGTCGTTGTAGAGCAGGGTGCTGTTAACATGTTGGAAGGCAGAGAGTTGTTTGTGGAGGAAGGGGGGAGCATTGAAGTTTAGTTGGTTGAGGATATCTTGGGTGAATTCATCACCCTTGATAGCTGCTGCAAAGTGGAAAAAGAGAGATGAATTGATAAGGTTGATAAAGAGGGAATCCAGGAGGAGGGTGATGAGATTTTCTTTCTTGTTGGTGGTGTTATGGTCAGATCAGTGAGAGAGTGTGTCGGGGGCACTAAGTTGGGTGCCCGAAATGTGTTGAATCTCAAGGTTGAAATCAGCTAGATCAAGAAGCCATCTGGCTTGACAGCAGTTTAGGTGCTAAGTGGTTCTGAAATATGTGAGGTTTTTATGGTCAGTGAATACTTTTATGGGGGTTGTGGATCTGTGAAGATAATGCTGCCAGGCCTGTAAGGCTTGAAGGATGGCAAGGAGTTCTCTGTCATAAATATTATAGTTCTTTTCAGACGGAGAGAAGGATTGAGATAGGTAGAAGCAAGGGTGCCATTGGCCATCTTGATCCTGTTGCATGAGCATTCCTCCTGATGCAGTGAGAGAGGCATTAGTTGCAATGGCAAAGGGTTTTCCAGTGTCAGGAAAGGTGAGGACTGATTTAAGAGTGAAGAGGTGTTTTAACTCTTTGAAGGTGACTTGGTAGTCAGGTGTCCATTGTGAGAGACCAAGCGAACTATGGAATAGAGACAGTGAGTCTCCAGTCTATGATATTGGACTGGGAATACAATGTACCTATGAAATAGAGACAGTGAGTCTTGGGTACATCAGTATCTGCGGTAACGACAGTAAACATAGGTGCGGCTTACCTCCAGTCTATGATATTGGACTGGAGGAGAGCCGCGACGCAGTGTGTGAGAAGTGAATGAGCGTTGTCCATAAATGGTAAGCTAATAAGTGTAGGTAAGGATAATGTAGTGCGGGCTGTTCTCCAACATGCCCCCTCAGACCGTGCATAGTCCGTAGTCTGTAACTAATTTCTGGTGTTTGATCCGGGCGAGGGGTTTGGTAAGTCCGTCGGCAAGCATCTCGTTGGTGGATGTGTGTGTGATCTCGAATGTGCCATCCTCGATGCGTTCGCGTACAAAGTGGTACTTTGTTTCGATGTGGCGGGTGCGTGATTGGAATCTCGCATCTTTTGTCAGTGCAATAGTGCCGGTGTTGTCGACAAGGAGGTGTGTAGGTGGTAGGGGGCCTTGGTGGTCACTGAGGTCAGTGATAAAATGGCGTATCCACAGTGCTTGTTTAGCTCCGTGTGATATTGCGATGTATTCTGCTTCGGTGGAGGATGCTGCGACGAGGGGTTGTTTTTTGCTGTTCCATGCGATGGTGGCCTTTCCAAGTTGGAATATGTAGCCTGAGATGGACCGTCTGTCATCGACGTCGTGTGCCCAACTTGCATCTGTGGACCCTATTAGGGAGTCTGGGTATGTGGTGTTGTCACCGCCAAGGGTGAGCCCGATGTTGCATGTGCCTTTGAGGTAGCGTAGGACACGTAGTAGTGCGTTCCAGTGCGTTTTGCCTGGGTTTGCACTGTATTGGCCAAGCTGGCTGGTGACGTAGGCGAGGTCGGGGCGAGATACGACAGCTAGCCATGTGATGCCTCCGAGGATCTCACGGTATGGGAGTTTCGTCATTTCGTGACGTCCCTCGTCTGTGGTTGGTGAGTCCTCTTTGGATAGGATGGTGTTGGGGTCCATTGGTGTTGAGATGGGGGTGCAGTTGTCCATGCGGTGTCGTTTGAGTAGTGTGTTGATGTATTGGGATTGCGATATTGTGGTGGTGCGGTTCTTGTGGTCATCGACGAGTTTGAACCCCATGAGCCAGTTGGCATCCTCTTCTTTCATCTCGAAAAGGCAGTGGAGGAGGGCTCGCGTATCTTGGAGCATCTTTTGTGAATCAGCCACAGTAAGGATGTTGTTGACGTGGATTGCGCTGATGGAGGTACCCAGTGAGGTTCGACGTGTATATACGGCGTGGTCTGATGGTAAGCGGACGAACCCGTTCGTGGTTAGTCGTTTGTTCATGTGCTTATTCCATAGGTGTGACCCTTGTTTGATTCCGTATAGACTGAGTTTGAGGTGGGCAACTTTGTCTGTGCCGTCGTCGAATCCTTCAGGTTGACGCATGTATATTTCGTGGTCAATTTTGCTATGTAGGAATGCGCCGGTGACGTCGTCTTGTCCTCTGTGCCATCCACTTGTGGCTGCTAGGTGGAGGATGATGCGAAGGGAGTCGAGGCGTACCGTGGGTGAGAACGTGTCACTGTAGTCGATTCCTG
>JBBPJS010000418.1:0-17089 GCA_038088835.1 Singerocomus rubriflavus
CATTTATTGGAAAAACTACCAAACCAGAAATTATTAAAAACCATATAATATCTCTCTCATCATATCAGATACTGATGTTATACCTATGATTCTGAGAGGCTAGCATTGCCATGTGGATCTTATCATATTACAGAACTAGCCACAATAACTTAAGCCATGAGTAGCATTATGTCTCTCATTGGAATATGCTTGAGGTTATTGTACACATCCTCACATCTATGATAACACTGACTTCATTCTCAAGAATAGCAACCTGATAATAGCTATGTGATCACTCAAGGCTCAGAACCCTCACCCCAAGAGCTGAACACAATTATGCCTTTAATGTTAGGTTTTAGATATTAGGAGGAAGACAGAGTATTGTTGCAAGAATATAATTGCTATCAAGGACTTGCAAGAATAGTTCTGGAGTTCCTGATATAAAAGATTCCCTGACACACAGTCCTTTTCTTTATCTGAAGACCCCTACTGTTCTAGTACCATTCCTTTTATCTGACATCTTATGGTTTAGCCCTGTATCAAGATCTCTAATCGTCTGCCAGATTGGTTGGGTTGTTTGGCAGTATAGGCAGAACTCTATGGTTCTGCAACACTTGGATTAGGCTATTTACCAGCCTGCAATCAGAAGAGTGCCACCTTCTCCATTCAAGAATTTTTTCTTTATGACTTCTTAGAAGACTTGGAATATATTCACATATATCATTGCAACCCTCTTATCAGATTCACATTGATGCTCATGATGTCATTCAATAGCATGGCTGCAGAGTTATTAGGACATTATGATTATAGGAACCTAGAGTATGTCCTGCTATAAGATCTTTAATAGATTGATCTTTTTTTTGCAGACTCATTAGTGTATTTCCTTTCAACACTTGTTTGATATCTCATCCCACACTGTGATTTTTTTTGCAAATTGAAGTCACTCCTTTTATTGAAGAAGCTTATCAGAAGATTGGTATAAAACCAAAACACCTTGCTAAAGCTGTGGGTTAGAGTACAGATTATGATAGAATTGTGAAAGTAAGCTTCAAAAGAAATCCAGTCCCAAGATTCACATTCACACAAGACAAAGTGAAATTTCATGTTCTCAAAACCAAAGAAGATAGAATTGAAAAGAGATTGGTCAACTAGAGTCTATGAAACCTTAACAGGCATCAAACACATCCTTCAAGACAGTTGAGTTAATAAGACCAAATTGCATGCTGTACTAGGCTTTTATTCAAAAACTGCTTGTGTTGCTACTTAAGAACTCTTTCTTTAGTACATTTATAATTAAGACACATCAAGCATTCATTCACAGGGTCTCCTCACAAGAGCTCAGCCAATGAACTAAAAAGAATGGTTGCTTAATTCTGTGGTAATATCTTATCTCTTTATGAAATCACTGCTCAAGAAGAAGTTCTGGTAACAAAACAGTTAACAATCATACCTCCTCAAGATTCTTTCAACTATGTCAATACCTTTCCATTTCCTTATCATTCCCTCAGTGACATCTTCCCACCAATAACATCTACACCTGACTCTCCTCATTCCTTTATATAGCTCTGTTCTAAAATGATGTTAAAACTTATTATAAATAAGGATTTGAGAAAATATACAAGATAGATCCAAGAATTTTTCAGACTCAAGAAGCAATGAAATCATATGCTCAGTTAGTTGAAGTTGAAGATATCTGACTGTGAAATGCCTATGGGAAGCTTAGGTTGAAATAGAACTCTAGGTGGAATCAAAAATCATAGCTTCAAAAGATTGTGAATGAAGATATCAAATATCAAGGCACCCTGTTAGTATGGATAAGTCAAATCAAACATCAAGTTTTTCTTCTCTTATTAATGTTTAATGCACACAGAACTCAAATGTGTAACTCAAGGCTAAGGTATTAAGTTATCAAGGTCAAGAGGTGTTCAACATAACATTAAACTATTTTGTTGACTATTGTCTCTGTAAAGATCCTGAAATGATCAGAAACTTATCCAAGATTCTAAACATGATTTAAAATCATCTATCCCAGTATCTGGACAAATACAGAAACTGTCATAGACAATTCACACAGTTTCTAAACATGAAAGTTTTCTTTAAGATTCAATGATTCAATCATCTGACATACAATTATTCATTTATTGAGAAGTGAGATTACAAGATTATTTGTCTCCATGAAAGTGAAGTTTACAATGGAAAAAAGAATTAGATCAAAAAGAAAACATGACCAAAATGTCATTAAACTTTTCTAGTGATCATAACAAGATAATTGTTAGAATCTAAACATATTTAGAAACTGTTTAAACCCCTGACTTGAACTCTAGTCATTAAACTGTTTCAACAATCCACCTCATTGTCAAACTGGGAAGTTGCATTTAAGATTTATGAAAATCCAAGGCATCTGTTATTTATTTGCAAGAAAGTAAGGCCTGTGCCTGAAGATCTGAAGAATCAAGTTTGCAATTGTCTTGAAGCAGATGTTAAAAACTTTCTAATGGTTGTTTGCTTAACAATTATTAGTTCTAACTATCAAACAGAAACATAGTTGACCATGAGTCATTAAATAGTTTTTGAGATGAACAGAAACTTATTCATTTCTAAACAAGAATTGAAAAGGTTTATTTTCTTTTAGTTTTTTTTTTTTTCTTTAGAAAATATTCTAGATCAAGAATAAAATTGAAGTTCAAGATATTTCTTCATCATAACTAAAGTTTCATTGACTATTAAGGCTTTCAATTATTTAAGATCAAAAACTACTCCTCAATTATGTTTTTCATTTTACTCTTGCTACGTCCTTGTTAAAAATCAGAAAAAAAATATACAAAAAATTAAAAAAATAAAAGAAACACTACAAAAGTTTAAAAAGAAGAAAAGTCTCTCAGCTTAGACATGAGGATAAATATGTTCTTTTTAAAAAACTGATTACAGAAATCACTTTAAAGCATTCTATGTAGTTTGCAATAACTATAAACTATAGTATAATCTGAAATGATTTAAAACTATCTAGATTAGCATATTGATAAACTACCTAGAGTTTGGAAAGACTATAAACTACCAAATGATTAAGTTGGCAAGATTAGTATTTAGCAGTATCCTCTGTCACCACTTAGATCATCCTCTAGGTCTTTGGATTTTCTTCTAGCATATAATCCAAAAATCCCCATATTCTCTTTCATATCAAGCTTAAGAGAAAAGTATTTTTAAGACTGCACAAGATAATAGAAAAATGTTATTTGTTTTTACAGAGGAGTGAGGCTTTTATCAAAAGTCAAGTAAAGTTAAGAAAAGAAAAAAGTACCCTGCATTCCTGCACTTGCAAGATACCATCTCATTCTTTCTCTCCTTGATCCAATAGGTGAAGTTCAAAGAAAGTAGTAGTTAGTCAAATGGTAAAGCCAGCAAGAAGTAGTAACCCAAAAGATCTACTCCTTGAGATATAGAGAAAGCCATTGTTAATAATATATTAAGAATAAGATCAAAATGATAAAGAAGTTCTTTTAAGTTCAAGATATTATCTGAATCTTTGGTCTAGCTAGAGATCTTAAAGCAATGCATTGTCTAGCCAAAGACTTTAAACTATGAAGTTATTTATAGATTTAAAGATAATGCTGTCTGGGAATACCATGATTATTTGCGAAGAAGTATTTCAAAGTCCTCAGTAAGACTATAAAGTGCTTTAGTCCTTAACAAGACTCTAAAAGGTTCTGGACCTAAGCAAGTCTATAAAAGGCTATTGTCCCCCTAGTTTAGAAGTTTGACAATTTCTCAAACTTATCAATCTCTCATCTGATTCCTATTTATCAAATGAAAGGTTTTACTGCATTCTCTTTGAGATTCTGCATTGAACTCTTCATTATTTGCCCTCCATAGAAAAGTTCTGAACATGATAAGAAAACTATTTAGTCTTTTTCCTTTGGTTTTATAGGTTTTGGTAAAGTGATCCTCAAAACCCTTCCATGTCTTTTGTTATATGCTTTCCATTGAAATATATGGAATTCTATTTGCCTCCTCTTTTCAGCCATATACAGAACTCTTGATTCTTACACCTTAAGTATGGAATTGGATTTCAAAAGTTATTGAAACATCTTGGATATTATTCTTTGAGTTTGCCCTTAAGTGCTGCACTTTATTAACTATTGCCTTGATTGCCCATGCCCTTCCACCACTCTTTATAACTGGTTAATTGTCAGTCCTTTATTGAATGATGATTTTTCTCTTCATGACATATATGAATTACAAACACAAATTCCTTTCTAATCTTTGAATGTCTGGAATTCATCCTAAAGATGGAGAAAGTGTTACAAATTTGTATATAAACTTGTATGAACTTTGCATTATGACTGCTTGCTTGCATGCATGAGTGTCATGATTACTCAATCCCTGGTCATGTGATCTCTTCATCCCTTCACATCATCAGGTTATGAGCCTGTTGAGCAATCAGAGAAACACTATAATTCTGCCTATCTTCCATCACCATAAACCATTGGGCAATCTGACATTACCAACAGAATCCTAAAGAAGTTGCAGAGAGAAAGAATGCTGAATAGCAGAGAGGGGATCAGAAGTGAGGAAAGAGTGATCATACAACACCTTGATAAACTCTTGCATTGTCAGTATTATCAGGACTATTGCACCTAGTATGCATCCTCCTAATACTAGCTTCTATGAGACTAGCATAATTGTGGGTGAGCCATGGGGTGAGGAGTTGGGCTCTCAGATAATCACATGGCTATTTCCAGGTTGCCACCCTTGAAAGCTGGTTAGGGGTGCCACTCCATCCTGGGACATTACATGTAGTCACCCAATAGGATCATCTCCAAGCCTGCAGGCAAGGAGGAACAACTAATAAATAATATCTTGTTAATATGATAAGGGACACCAGCAATATATGCCTTTGTGACCTGCAGGTATAACATCCACAAAGTGTTGCAATAACATCTTGTATCATGTAGGGTTTTCCATTAGGTAAGGGTCTTCACAAAGAAAGGCTGAGTCTTCACAAAGAATATTGCTTCAAGTTGTTTTGACTGTGACTTGTCTTGACCATGTCTCAAGCTTGCATGACCACACAGAGATAAATAGAGGAGAGGAGGATAAGTGAGACCACATCCAAGCAATGCCTCATTCCCAGGCAGTTCAAAAACTGGGTGGGTGAATAGCTACCTTGTTACTTGTCTAGCTTGAACATCACTAGGCCACCAATAAAGGTAGGATAGGTGAGGTGAACAAGTGGATTTGGCTGAGAAGACACCAGCCCTTGCACAACCCCTTATATATGGTACATGAATGTGCACAGACCAAGCTGTGACTGAGGTCTAGAGTATAAGCTATTAATGCTATTGGAGAATAAGCTAAAGGGTAAAGTTCTGCAGGCAAAAGTTAGGCATGCACCTGAGAAGATCAGAAATAAGGATGCATGTAGAAAGTAATATAAATGGAAGATCATTACAAGATGTGACAATTAGGAGGGAGATCATGGCAAAGATCCCATCAAGAGTTCTGCAGGGTCATGATCTAAATAATCAATCTAGATGAGTGATTGTACTGATCGAAGGGTAAGAGTGGAAATGAGGAAGGCATGGAGGCCTTGAGGATATGGGCAAAAATCTAAATGATCAGTTGGGATCATGATAGTCATAAGAGAAAGGGAAAGGGGTTAAGATGTGATCAAAGTGATGAAGTAACAAGGTGAAGAGGAAATGGAGTAGTCACATGATTAGGGAAAGTCATAAGGTCATAAAGTGCAACTCATACACTAGAAAAAGTCATGCCCATGCACTAACACAAAGTACACAGGGAAAAGTTATGCACACACTTGATGACACAAAGTACAAGGTGTGATTGTGATGTCATAACAAAGCCCCAAGAGGCCAAGTCTCAGAGTGCCCCTATATGGCTGCACCAAGACTGGATTCTCTTGGCTCTACTAAATGTGATCTGGGCAATCATGCAGCTTCCAGCTGCTGCTTCAAGCACATCTGAATCATTTGCACCTTGACTGGCTACAAAGAACAGCCTGATCAGCCTTATTCAATCAAGCTTCCTTTCTTAACTGAGATGATAGCTCAATTTGTTCATGCAATGATTAGTGCCTAGTCCACCACCAAGATCACACAAACATAAACAATGGTTGCATTATCACACCATTTGATGAATCTGTGCCTTACCTGGCTGCAACACCATCAGTCCACTCTTGTGCATGCACCTGCCACCAGCAGTGTATTGCTATGCTCCTTGTAGTCACATGGCTACCTCTTCAGCAACAAACATCAATTTTTTATCACTCTTGCAAAGCTTCCTTCTATGGAGGTTATAGCTCAGTCTCTCATATATTGGGCACCATGGCTGCATCTATCATGCCATTTGACAAATCTGCACCAAACTTGGTTGCAACTTTATCCAGTTGTACTCATTCCAACCATCTATCATCCTCACCTCACCAAAATTCCTTAAATTAGTCTCAAAAGATGCAAGGAGGCTTGAAAAATCATGATAACTCAGTGCCATTCTTAATTACTACCCCTGCCTCAAAACAGTCCTCTTGTTGACCATAGTGGACCACTTGCCTCATTGGCCATTACTGACTTGTCACCAGCTTATAATCCACATCACACAACACTTTTGTCAACTCAACTCATTTGTCTCTCAGAAGACACAAGAGAAACTCAAACTAATTACTCAGGTTCATACCAAGGCAACAATGAGTGACAGCCAAAGCCCAAAAAACCTTGGGCAACTCAAAGACTTAGTCAAATTCACACTCAGTCACAAGAAAGTCAAGTTATCAAAACTCACACTCAACATGGCCAATATGGCCACTTAAATCAACTCATATCCACTTTGAATGAGTTTTTTCTCACTTACATTACTCACCATCACCCTCACTGACTTGTTATCAGTGCAGGATCTTCAAGCTTTCATGCTCCACATGGCTGCTGCCCAGTATGGGCACCTGCTTTTCATGCATTACATAGGCCACTGGCCCTCACTCAAACATGTCAGTCATTACTCCTCACACATTAAATGGGTATTACACTCAGTGCTGAGACTACTTTTATCATTGTGTGCATTCACCCAATGCTGCATAGCCACTATTGCACAATGCAACCAACAACTTAAACATTGCAACCACATTAATACTCAACACTCCAAGTCCCCTCTGAATGGGCTTAGACATCATTCCACTACAAGACCAAGATATCATGGCTATATATGGCACATGTGATGAGGTGGGAGACTACAAGGCTGATTTATTTGCCTTATAAACAGATGTTGTCACATCTAATGATGCTAACACCTTCAATAAGCTTGAGGAACTTATTGAAACAGTTGTTTCATCAACTACTGCAGACTCTTCTGCAACCATCTTTGCATCCTACAGTGGCAGCATCTGTTTTTCATCAGTGTGCATGCTCACTAAGCACTGCACTGCCACAATTGGATAATGTAACTAACAATTTCAATACCATACCATTATTATCCTCAACTCTTGATGAGCCAGGTTTCTTTAAAGGCCTGAAAATTATTCCATCACCAGTTCAGCTCCTGGAATGACCAGGATGCTGTTGACATATATAGGACAGATGGGAAGGTAGGTTAGGATAAAGCTGATCTGCTTGCCTAATATATAGGCAATACAAACTTCATCACACCCAATGTGAATGGAATATGTTCAACAAGCTTGAGCAACTCAATGAATAGATGGCTATGGACTCTTAGTCAGTCCTTCCATCACTATGCCTGAGTATATCCACTAATCTATTTTGCTGCAGAATTTGCACAATATAGTTATATAAATAGTGTAGATATATATAATATATATTATATACTCTATAAAATATAAGACATATCATCATGCCTTTTCATAACTGGGCTGCACCCACTATAAGGGAAACAAACTCTTTTTGGAGAAAGGAGATCATATAATATGAGAAGATCAATGATCTTAGACCTATCCATACTGCCAATGGCATCACCCATATTCAGGGCAATGGCATAGTCATTTTGACTATAAACAAACTTTAGGAATTAACTTTGGCTCCTTATACTATAAGACTATATCTAGTCATGCATTGCCCAGACATAAATTGTCACCTTCTATTTGTGGGTCAAATTCTCAGAGAATAATCATGCACCTTCTAGGTAGCAATCTCAATAGGGTAAATCCTTCTGTCTATCCTCATGCATCTTAGTATGCACAAACTCCTCCACCAGCTCCTAGGACTTCTAGTCCTCAATCTACTTCCTTGCTACTCAAAGCACATAAGAAAAATACCTGCCAGGCCAGGCAATATCTATGGTAAAAGAAGGCACCCTATAAGGCAATTCAGGGACACAGAAACAGTTAAATCACTGGTGGAAAGTGATAAACCAACTGAAATAACCTACTATACCTGACCCTAGTGGTCAGACACCTTCCTCCATACCTTAGGAAACCCCTGATAAGCCTTCTGCTCAATCTGAGTATGAATTAGATGTTGCATACTTGTGCCAGGTAGGAAGAGCATTTTTGGCTGCTTTTTAGCTTGCCTAGGCCATTCCAGGCCATCTTAGATTCAGCACTAGCTGATCACAAACCAGCTTCTTCTTTAAGTTAGCTGATAAGATCTTTTCTTGGAACTCATATGCCCAGAGATCCAAAGCTATGTTTAGCACTGTTAGATTGCTCTCTTTAGGGCATCTTAATATACAGTTACTTAGTGAACTAGAAATCAACTTTCCTACCATTCTTATCTGTGGTGATAATCAAGGGGCCATTTTTATGGCATTTAACTCTATCACAGAAAAACAATCCAAGCATATCTGCTTGTGATTTCATCACACTAGAGATCTAGTTACTGATGGCAAAGTAACTCTCTACTATATTGAAGGCAGTAACAACTCTGCCAACATGTTCACTAAACTTCTGGGCAAAATCAAATTTGTGAAGTTTAGATTCTAGCCAGAACTTTTCATTCTCCTAAGCATTTATTGCAGCTTCTAGTGCATCTATGCTATCATTTACACCCTGCATTCAGCAAGGGGGAGTGTTGAACTGGTACTATTCAGCTGCCATTCACTAGCTACAATTATATAGAATTACATTGTAGCATGGCCTCTATTGGCCACTTCTAAGCAGATTAGATAAGGTCCTACTATACAGTAGATTAGATAACCTTATCTCACACCTCCTGTATATGAGCATTCTAGCTCTATATTAATATACAAGAGACAAATAGAAAGTCTTACTATCATCATCTGATAACTGAGAGGTTTCTCTTCTGCTGGCACTCTAGTGACTGCCCACCTTGGTTTAACATTCTGAGTCTTGGGTAATCACATGGCTATTTCCAGATTTCCATCCTTAAGAATAAAGGTAGTGTCACTGTATATACTGGATCTGTATGAAGAAACCCCAAGTATCTTCCTGCAAAGGTCATGATACCATCTGAGAGTATAACTTATCTAGAAGAACAATACCATCAATATGATAAGACCTGCATGGCAACAATAGCCTCTTGAGGTCACAGGTATAACATCTAGTTAGTAGGATAGTAGAGCTGAACTGTCATATATTCTTTATTGGTTCTTGTAATGGTTCTTGATATAATGAATGTCTTCCATTTTTCTTAGTACTGAGTTCTGTATATTGATGGGGAACAAGCTTGCTAGCTGGCCTTAATGTTGGCAGTTCTGTGTTGCTAGGACAATGATTTGATGGAAAGAGGAGTAAGGGTAAAGTTAGCTTTATCTCCAGACATGCCTTACTTCTAGGAATCCAATGAAGGATCAGTAGGTGAATAGCTGTCCTTTACTTGTATCCTTACATTAGGCCACCTTTATCAGGCAGGATAAAAGAGGAATGTAACAAGTAAATTAGGCTGGGGGATTCAGCCTCTTACACAACCTCTTTATATATGTTACAGGAAAGAGCACAGATCAAGCTGTACTCTAGAGTCTAGGATATACAGTATTAATGCTAGTGGACAATAAGATAAAGGGGTAGAGTCCATAAGCAAAAGATTAGGCATCTCATTTATCAGAATGAAATAAAGCAGAGATAAAGATACAGAATCTAAAGTAAAGGGGATGATTGTGTCAGAATAACAAGTGCACACACAGCCTGGGCCACAATCTATTCAACTGATTACCACTGTCATCAACATACCACCATTTTTGGTATGGACACAAAATATATTATACAGACTCTTCATTCTAGCTACACAAGATACCTACATTCTTTTCTCTATTCCTGTGGACACTTATGAACACTATGCTTGACCCTTTCCTTCTGACCCTCCTTTATGATACAATACAAAACTCATAGTATATAAATGATGTCTTTTGCACTTGAGCACCTCAATCCATTCCATTGCACAATAACTGAGATGAGCTACTCATATATCTACTCTACTAGTTATTGATCTGATCTGTACATAGTGAACCTCTGATAGATAATTATTAAAGTCTGTTGCATTGCATGATGACTGAGTAAACCTCTAATAGTCATGTGCCCACATTCCTGATCAAGTATATATTTCTATCAGATTATGAGCCCTGATTCCTTTGTCAATTGATCAAAGAACATACCAAGTAAATTGCCATGTCCACCACTGTTTCTGTCACAACTGATACCCTCCTGAGCAACATCCCTAAGCTCAATGTTAAAGGGATGAACTGGGCCATCTTCTCCATTCATTTCCAGACCACAGTTAAGGCCAAAGAGTTGTGGGGACACTTCAATGGTACTGACATGAACTCAGACCACCAGCCAACCACTACTTGAGCTCTGATTACAGAGCAGAAAGCTGAAAATGCCAAGTGGTTGAAGGACAAGTAAATGGTGAAACACTTACTAACCTAGTGCATCCTGGACTTGGCTGTGCTGCATGTCCAGAGATAGATGACAGTTGCTGCCAAATGGACCAAGATTGTCAAAGAGTACATAGAGAAGGGTGCATATACACAAATCAATCTCCATATGCAATTCTTGGATTCCAAGCTTTCTAGGGGTGGAGATGTCTGCCAGTTCTTAGATGGGCTGTGAATGAAGTAAGAAGAATTAGCTGCTGTTGGTGTTATAATTGACAAAAAGGATTACCAGTTCACCATTGTAAAATCTCTTCCCAACTCTCTTGCAAATTTTGTTTCAAGTCAACTCACTGCCACCCAACTATATAGCTTATTGAAAACCTTGGACCCAGATATCCTGATTGCAATAATTGCCAAGGAAGCTGATCATCAGAGGATGAAGTACTCACCTCAAGCTAACTGAGATTGAGATCACAATAAGGCAATGGCTGTCAGATTGTCAGAGAGAATGAATGGACAAGGCTGAAGTCACCAAGGCAATGGAAACTGTTGGGGACACTTGAAGCGCAACCCACCAAAGTGTTGGGAGTGTGGCTCTATAGAACACCTAGCTACATGGCATAAAAAAGAGGAGAACAGTGGTGAGAAGAAATCTACCACTGATGTCATAAATGCTGTGAACAATTGGAGCAACTCTAAGGATGGAGCATTTACTGCAATGAAGGAGTCCAGTGATGATGAGAAGATATCAGGCTTGCTACCTGTCAAGTTGGATAATGAAGATAATGCTAGTGACTGATTTTCAGTGGCAGATGAAGACATACTTGATAATGTCTGGGATGTGGATGAATTGTGAGCACTGAGAGTCAAAGATAAAGCATTTGTTGACTGTGCTGGGCCTGCTAAGAAATCAGAGAATTTAGCCATGGATGCTAACAATGACAAGACTCACCCATATAAAGATAAGAGGTCAAGCGATGATTGGTTTTTGATGCTTGATGAAGATGTAATTGATAATGTCTGGGATCTTAAGGAGTCCCAAGAGGTGATGGGAGTCATGAACAAGGTATTCACTGATTTTGCTGAATCTGCCAAGGAACTGAAGAATGTTGCTATGAAAGCAAAAAATGTACCTGATTCTATCTAAAACCTGGAGGAGTCTGGAGTGCTGGAAGTTGAGGACAAGGTACCTGCCAACTGTGTTGACCCTGCCAAGAAACCTAAAGATGCTGCTAGGGATGCAGCAGTTACCAAAATTGGAAATATGAGTGGGCCTAATGAAGTTGACAACAATGAATGCAGTAGTAAAGCAATCACATGTATGCACAGTGCCCTGGTTAGAGAGTTAGTCAACAATGGAGGCAACCACCTACCAAGCAGACCTTTGAGTATGCCATTCAAGGGGAAGGATTGGGTGATGAGCAGCAGGAGTAATGAACTCACTGTGCACAAGCATGATGGCAATGAGATGAAGAAGTTGGAACCATCAGAAGACCCTATGGACATGCCAGATGGCAATGAACATCATCCAAACAAGCTCACAGAGCCCTCTGATCAGCCAAAAGACCTAGGCAAAGAAGCAGGCAAGATGAGAGCAGAGGCAAAGGTTGAGGAAATCAAGAGAATGTCAAGAGCACCAAAAGGCCCTGTGTTGATGGGCAATGATGGATACCACCTGAATAGGTTGCCAGGTGAAGAAGAGAGCCCCTAGTAACACTGCATGCATATCCAAATTAAACTGAATTGCATAGAGGTCAAACTGGGCAAAGATGTTGAAACTGAACTGAACAAGAGCATCATGCTCAGCTATGTGAATGCAGGTAGTGATGAAGAGTCTGGAGGACCACACTGGAATGCACAGGCTGATGGAAAGGATCCTAGAACACATCATACTATACTGATCAAAAGGGAGAAAGTAGCCATGCCTAAGCATAGGTGACTGGGAATGAAGGCTGAAAAAGAAGATCAGCACACCTCATGAGGCAAAGGTGATGCACCAGGAGATCCCTACAAACCATTCCCACAACCTGACAAGCCTACACAATGATGAGTTGAATCCCAAAGTATTGAGCTTGAGGAAAAGTAGACTAGGCATCCAATCTTTTGTGTCAGACTTCCCAGATGCAATGTGCATACAAGGGCGCCATCTAATGATGCCAAGGACACAAGGGAGCGACCTAAGGACCTACAGGGTGCATCAGAGTGTCAGCACAAATGCCTGGAGCAAAAGGAGGATGAAAACCCACCTAGTGATGCTTTAGATGAGCAATTCGACCTAAGCATCGAAGTGGATGTACTGCAAGTTTTGAACAGTGTTGGAGACACCAGGAACTGGCTGAAGAAATGCTGAGACACATCAAATCACATTAGAGAGCATCCAGAGTAGGAAAAGAAGAAAAACTTATCTAAAGAGGGTCAAGATGTGCTGAACAACTTGAGCAGTGCTTTGCACACACTAGGTGATATCCATAGTGACCCAGCAACCACTAGCAGTGTCAATAGCCAGCATACTGATGAAATGAACTCATCAAGATAACTTAAAGCACTAAGAGCTGAAAAGGGGAAGCAGGAGGAGCTGAAAGTCTACATATGTGAGTTGGATGCACCAAAAGGTTACCAGCACAATATAGGGCAACTTAGTGGTTACATGAACAAGTGCATCAACCAAACAAATATGCAGAGTCAAGCCACTGACTCAGGAAGCCAGAAAGATGAGCTGGACAAGATATATGAGCTAGGAGACAGTGAGTGGATTTGGATGCATGAAAACAATGACAATGTAGCTGAAAAGGATAGGAGATAACAGTGGATGAATGGTGCAATGAGCAATGCACATGTTACATTTTTCTTCACTCCTACATGCACTATGCTACACTCTAGACTATGCGGCACCTAAGTGCTACCTTTGTCTCTCCTATCTTGAATGCTGACTCATTCTCTGAACCCCTTTATGCCATAGACTGTGCTTTTCTTTCTGCTCTTCACCTCCACACACAGCATGGTCCTCTTATTCGTCAGCATTCCTTTTCTTTGCCTTGTCATAACTGTGCCATAGTCTTGTCAGAGCTTCCATTATGCCATTGGCTACCACTGCCATGGGAGCTCTACTTCTGCTATTGGCTACCATCACTACAGTACTTTTCCATACTCCTTTTACACCATTGGCTACCGCTACCCTGGTAGCTCTCCTTACACTAGCGGTTACTGTTACTTGGACACTCTCCCACATTTGCCCTTAACCAGGGTCCAGGGTATAGTATGAGTACTTATACATGCACCCATAGTATGATACCTTAGCTTTCATCTCTCTTGTACTTCATTAGTACTTGGCCTTGTCAATCTCACCATTACTCCTTCATCCTTGTGCACTTTCGTCTCCATGACTCGGCAAACCCTTGACCCTCGATGCCTTAACATTTAAGGCAAACCTTTGACAGAGTGCTTAACGATACACCCTCCTCCCCTCATCCACGAACCACTGACTCAGCTTAGTCTTTCAAGGGCTATGCACTGTCCTACCTGGTCAATGCATAACAAAAGACGAAAGCTATCCTACCACGACTAGTCCTAGCTAGTTTGCCTCAGATAACACCATGTTGCAACCTCCTCGACCCCCTCGTCCCACTGTTAACCCCTGGTGGTCTCCACAAACCACCCGTGCCTCTGCTCAGTCTTCTTCTGATGACGACGAAGACTCCCACTCGGATACAGACTCCAACCTAGATGTCACCCCCTTGAACCCAGCTGCCAAACAGCTTGCTATGGCCCTAAGCCACATCTTATCCACGCAAGCATCCATCCCCAGAGTACCCACCTCACTGTCCCCACTTCCTGTCCACCGACATCTCACATTCTCCCCCATTAACACCTCTATGCCAGCCATGTTTTCAGCTGCAAAACCCATTGAACTCTGTCTTGGCATCCCTGAACACTTCAATGGAGATTACAAGAAAGCCCTACCATGGCTTAACATGGTAATGTTCTACCTTGCTGTCAACAAGGAAGTATACAACACCTCAGCAAAGAAAATCACCTTCGCTCTCTCATTCATGACTAAAGGCTCTGCAGCTACATGGGCCGAAAATTTCCACCTCAAAGCATATGACAACATGACCGGTGCCATCAACATGGGTATCTACCAGAACTTCCTCAAGGCCTTCTGCGAGGCATACCAGAATCAACAAGTTGTGGCCGACGCCATCTCCTGGCTTGCCACCACCAGAATGACCTTGAACAAGAAGAGGGAATACGAACCCTTGATCCAAGAGTACAATGCACACTTCGCCATGAAGAAATCAGAAGTGGAGATCATGGAAAACCATGTCCTCATTAGTTACTACGCCGCCGCCATCCCCATCCCCATCATGTGCAGGATTTATGATATGGAGAAGGTCCCCATTACCATTGAGGAATGGATGATGCACGCTGCTGCATTTATTTCACAGAATAAAAGAGCGAACCACATCACTTAGCAATCCATCCAACTCTGCCAATTTCAATACTTCCACATGACTCATAGTCCCTCTCCTAAGGACCCCAATGCCATGGACATCGATGCTGTCCACATCAACAAGCTTACCCCAGAAGAACGAAAGAGGTGCTGGGACCTCAAACTATGTTTCAGATGCCAACAACCTGGCCACCACACAGACTCTTGCCCCAAGTTCAAGAACGACAAAAACACTTCCTCCCCTCCAATGATAAAGAAAACTCGAGGAGTTTCCTCGCACATACCTTGTGTCGAGGAACTCATCGACTTGGCAGATGAAGATGAGGGGACAGCCACTATTGGAAGGATCCAGGGTTTTTAAAAAGGGGACCACTTAAGATGCATAGCTCTCCCCCTCCACCTCCCATGTACACTAAAGTAGAGGAAATCAATAGACATTTGCTGTCCCTCTTGGTTAAACTCCTTGTGTCCATGAAAAGAAGCATCAATGCCACCGCACTCATCGACAGCAGTGCAGAAATCAACTGCATCGATTGGCATTTCACCAAAAGAAACAACATCCCCCTTACTAAGCTCAAAAAACCTATCTGAATCACGAACGTCGACTCATCACCCAATAAGCAAGGAACCACCAAGTACAGAGCAGATGTGTACCTCACCATCAGCGATATCATGCACAAGGTACACTTCATAGCCATTCACTGTGGTACTAACAACTTGATCCTTGGCACATCATGGTTGTGCAAAATCAATCCCCATATCAACTAGATGACCAAGGTGGTTGAAATCAAATGGTCCATAGACCAATCCCGCAACTACACATGCCTTCACTCACAAATCCCTGCCAAACCCCTCCCAACCAAGGAGGTGCATGTTACCCAAGAGGAAACTCCCCATTTCCTTAGGTACCTCTGCCATCGACAACCAGAGGAACAGGTCATCTGGAATATGCAGAGTCTCAACCAGATAAAGAAAATAGAACAACGGTTTGTAAGAGCCATGACATTGACGAACCTCGCCATCGAAGCCCTTCAACACAAACCCAAGATAACTCTGCCCAACAGGTATAGCACGTTCGCGGACATCTTCTCAGAATCCACCAGCAATCAACTCCCTCCCTCACAGTCATATGATCACGAAATTCACCTAAGAGACACATTCAAACCCAGAATTAGCAAGATCTACCCTCTGAACCCTGAGGAAAAGATCGCCACAGAGGGGTTCATCGAGAAAAATCTGAAAGCTGGCAAAATTCGACCATCCAAGTTGCCTTAAGCTTCCCCCTTCTTCTTCATTAAAAAGAAGAATGGAAAACTATGACCATGTCAAGATTACTGATATGTCAATAAACATACCATTCATGATGCATACCCCCTCCCCCTTATCTCAGACCTAATGAACAAGCTTAAAGATGCCAAGGTGTTCACCAAGTTCGATGTTCATTGGGGATACAACAATGTCCACATTAAGGAAGGTCACCAGTGGAAAGCAGCCTTCATCACTCACAAAGGCCTCTATGAACCAACGGTCATATTCTTTGGTTTCTCGAACTCCCCAGCCATGTTCCAGCGATTCATAAACAAATCGTTCTCCGATCTCATCGTGGAAGGATGGCTGGTAATCTACATGGATGATCTCCTCATCTTCTCTCCAGATCAAGCAACTTATGATGAATGAACATGTCATGTCCTTGAATGGATGCGACAACTCAATCTTTATCTCAAACTTGAGAAATGTGACTTCAATAAACAAGAAGTCAACTACCTCGAAATGGTTGTCAAACCTGGCCAAATCACCATGGACCCTGTGAAACTAGATGGTATTGCCAAATGGCCGCAACCCCAATCAGTAAAGGAAGTATGATCATTC